>JANAVB010028279.1:0-25870 GCA_029216955.1 Iris pallida
TTGGAATGACTCTTGGTAGAGTTCAGGCCTATATTGGTCAGACTGATTTTGGTTAGGGCTTGGGATGAATAAATGGTAGAACTGTCACAAACAACTTGTGCTTTCATCCAAAAGTTTCCTCACTGTCAATTATTTAGGCCAATTCCAGCTCTTAAGTCATAAATGTTCTTTTGTATTCCATTACTAAGAGTATTGATAAATTGAATTATATATGTACTATTTTACCTAAGATTTCATTAAGTAAAATATAAAAAATGGATTATTCCATTTTAGTTAGACTAGTAGATGGTGCTATATAATTAAAACACATGGACATATAACTAATAGTCAACAATATTAGGAATTGATCTTAACCAACTTGTATATATTATCAGGAGGATATCCAGCTTTACCACCATTCACGATCACCCTGAGCAAGGCAAGTATACTCCTCGGATTTCTCCATTACTTCATGTCTTGTGCTTTTCATGCTCATGCTTGTACCTTCTTGTTGACACGATATTGCACGATCTTGTCTTGTATCTTGTTTTGTGAGTTTACTTGTGTCTGGAAGGAGAAATACTACAGATGTATGATCAAATCTGAGTTACAATTCATGTGAATAGCTTTGGCCCCGCATCGTGCACGCGGGACCGAAGTCGTACCATTTCATGTTCCATGTTCTGCCTAAGTCCGATCACACACTCTAGATATTTTGATATATTGCACACGTCAGGTTCATTGTATATTTCATGTTCAGGCTTCATTTCATGTTCCCTGTATTTACTTTTCAATATTCATGTTCTTATTTCTCGTACTTTATATTTATGTTCTCATGTACTCATTTCCATATCATGATATTCTTTTTCATTTTCCTGGATATACTTAGCTCCGCTCCTGACTTGGATATTACAGGTGTACTTACAAGATATTGTTCTACCTTATAGGCCAGAGCCTGTGATCTTAGCTGAGCAGGTTGAAGACATGACTTAGCTAGAGGTTTCAGGTTTTGACTACTTAGCTTTACTCCTAGATATTGTTTTTAGAGTTCATAGCATATTTTATTCCTGTTGACTCTAGTACCTTTATAATATAGGATTTGTGGATTATGGTGATCTTTTGGGAACATTTTTAGATGCTGATTGTGCATGTTTATGTTTATCTGGTTAGATTTCCCTAGCTTGGTACAGCTTACTTCGTTTTTCTAACGACGAAGGCTTGGGCGTGTCTGACTATGTTCGATTATTCGGAGCGGGTCATTACACGTGACCCTTCAGTGATGGATTTGCATTAACGATCGAGAAGCCCAGCGTTACTTTCTATTGATGTCCACTATGATCCCAATGGATGCTGACGATGACGATGAAGATGATGATTGAGGATGTTCTCTAGTGTTACAGCGTCACTATTTATGTTTTACTTATATTTTTCATGTATTAGTGATAAATGCTTCTTTCAAGAATTATCATACTTTAGTAGTTATGAGTTTCTTTCTAGTCAGCATGTAGTAGTTATGAGTTTCACATTTTCAGCACCCTATGTATTTCTGATTCTACATCTTTTCTTTATGCACTTTTCATCTATGTTTGTGTTGAGTACCGTTATGTTATTTTTTGTATGAAAAAGAGAGAAATTTATGATACTTTTATTACTCTGTTGATTATAAGATAATTTTATCAATCGTATTGCTCTCAAAAGTTTGGTTTAGTTTTTCTTTCTAGACTTCACAGATGTTCAGCAAAAATGTTCTTACGGGGGAGCAAGTCAAACAAATGACCTGATTTTATTATGGGGGAGGAATTCCAAAAAGATATTGTACAATTGTACGAGCTACTTCCGTACCGGTCTACTTCCAAAACAAAGTTGAATGGCGATAATAGTATCAAATTGTAGTTTTTGTCACATTATCAAAATGGGGAGATTGTTGGCCCACGAAGCCATGATCAACTTATTTTAATAATTGACTTAAAACTCTGACATTGATATAAAGGGCAAAGAAGACTTCAAAAAGAATACAGAAGATTGCACGTAATTGTCAAAGAAGATTTTTATACTTTATTCTGTATTCACTATTTTCTTGAGTATAGATAAATTGTGAGTCGGATCACTGGCAATTTAGTGTCGATTCCCTTGGTTCACTCCTGATCGACAGCAAATTCCTATTCTTTTTGATCTATAACGTTCAAAGTTTTGAACGTTGCCCTAACTATGTTTTGCCCGAACTCTGCCTCAAAAATTCTATAAAAAAAGAAGATTTTGTTATTTCTAATCACTCATTCATTCTTTATCTTCTCTTATATTCTAAAACCTTCCTATCTACAAATAGTTTTAATCTTTCTATTCCCCTGACAACTCCTATTTTCTAAGTGCTTGTGGTTTCTGCTTAGGAGTAATTGAGTTGCACAAGCTTGGTGAATAAAAATATTCCTCAGAAATGTGTTAAAGTTTGATCATGGACTTCGGATTAAAATATGACGGTGTTGAAGTTGGTGTGTTCTTCGAGTAAAGCACGCGGTGTAATCTCTATTTCAAATAGTTAATAGCTGGCAAGAGTTCTTGCCACTGGACTAGTCCTCTCATAGAAAACCGATATAAACCTCGGTGTTTGCATATTTTCTTCTTGCACTATTTAATTACTATTTTACTTTATTATATTTAAGTAATTATTTTATATCTACTTTACCTGCCAAAATTTATTTAGAATATTCTTCTGCTGCACTCTATTCGCCCCCTCCCGAGGTGTCATCGATCCCATTTGCTGCTTGATTTTGATGAATGCATTTTCGTGGTGGTTTTCTGTGATTGGTTTTTGCTGCTTGCTTTTATCGCATTTCGCATTCAGTCTGAATCCTTGAGAAATATATTAAAGTATGCTAATCAAATGTTGGTGTCAATGTAGGATGCATAGACTGAGCGTGATCAGTATGTGATGTTTCTCCTTCTCTTAAGTAGATTTATTTTGGTGAATTTCTTTAACCAAGCTACCATTTATCTCTACGTCTTAACAAAATATCTCTAGTCAACTCTTTTATTGTGTCCCTGTAATCAGCGATACTATAATAACAAAAGATAAAAGAAGATAAATAAACTGAATCACTTGCTAGATTTTTGAACAGTTTCTTACCCGTTTCTATAGGAATGCTTACATGTTACTTAAGCAAATGCATAACTGTCAGACATGTATAGAAGAACTTATAAGCGTTGAAATGAATGAAATTGAATACTAAGATAGGAGCTGTTGCTACGTGATTCGTCGAATGAAGGGCATGAGTAATGTGTCATTTAATTATTGCAAGCATGAATGATTAAGTCTATTGTTGCACATTAAGTTCATCTGATAGAGTTATAGACCATGTATTGGGATCGGACAACTTGTGCACAAGGTAAAAGTCGTTCTACGGTTCTGGGGCACTGGGAATCGATCAGCCTAGGAGGGATTATAATAGTGCCCTGAGGTGAATGCTAGACCTCGCGATCAGGAAGGTGTTGTGTCCATTAGTGAAGCTCTAAACCATGAGCCCAACAGCTAATCATGGGAAATGACCCATGAACCTCTTTATAGTTAGGCCTCATGCATATCCAAGGGTTTACTGTTAGCTTAACGTTGAATGCAGAGACGGAACTTAAGAATATTTATATATACAAATTGTGATAATTCTTCTCTATTGCAGGTATAGATCACCGTCTGTGGTAAGCTTTATACATAAGTGTTATGTCTTTTACTGCTTATGTTTCTTATGAATTGTTAAAAAGAAATTAGACAAGTACAAAGATCACATAATATGATGCTAGCTTTACTGTATACTTAGTGCAGATTTATGTGAGTTTGTCCATAGCCGCTCATTATACGTATTATTACTGACCCATGTTTTGGGCAACATTTCAGGTAAGACCGAGAAAGATTTTAGCTGAGGCGCTAAAGCTCGTCCAGCCTAGTGGAGTTTGTTCAATAGCCTTAAAGTTTTTCTCATTTCAAGTCTAGTAGTTTCCTTTCAAGGTGTCTTTACATTTGGTTTAGGTAATAAAGGGACATGATGTATGGGCATTGTGGCTATTTTCAAAAGAGTTCTAAATAAAAAATGAAAGCCTATTAGGCATTATGAGTCACAATTAATGTACCTTGTATCCTATCGAGTTATTCAATAAAAGTACTTTTTATTTCAAATCTCTGTGTAAAATTTGGTTTTCTGCATTTTAAATGTTTTGCTGGTGTTATATTTTGTTTAATATATGTGTATTGTGTAGGTACTAGCCTTGTGCAAGCGCAATTAGGCTTGCAAGGCATCATGCCCTGTAGGAACGAAATCGTAAAGCAGAATACTCTAGAGGGGGGTGAATAGAGTTGGCAGCGGAATAATGCTAATTAAAAATTGTTAGCAGCAAGATCATAAAATAATAATGACAACTAAATAATGTAAAGGCAGAGATAAGAAAGCAAACGCAAAGACAGCGATGTATACTGGTTTTCCTCTATTGAGGACTAGTCCAGTCGGTAGAACTCTTGCTACCAGTTGAATCTACTATTGGCAAAACCGCAAGTTTTTTTACGAAGTCCTTGCAACTTCTACAACGCGAGCTTTGATACGAAGAACTCGTCCAACTTCAATTGTGAAGAGGTATTCTTCTATCAAGCCTTCTGATTATAATCACTCATAAACTTCTAGACCGCACCGCACTGGCAAATCGACTAGAGGATTGTAACTGGCTTGGGATCTGAAAATTAAAGCTCGAGAAAAACTCTTTGGAAGACGGAAAGCTTTAAATAGAGAGAAGATTGAAAGTGAATGAGTGAGTTAAAATGATCGAAATCCTTCTATATTTATAGGAGTTCCAAGGACCGAATTCTGGCAGAATATCGGGCATAATTCGGGCAGAACTCGATGAGCAAATCTCGGTCAAATCTGCAACTGCAGGAGGACCAAGTTTCAAGTAATTCAAAAATCAAAACGGCTACTAACCGAACTCTGGCCGAACTCTTGCCGAACTCTGTCAGGGTTTGGTTAGGGTTTTTTAAAATAGATTTTTGGGAAATGTTGAAAACCTTTTTGGAGCTTTTGTAAATACGAATGTTTTTCAAAACTAAGGATATTTTAAAAAACATTTTGAAATCATTTTGCAATAGCCTATTTGCCAGTACGACTCGGTGTACAATTGTATTTCTAGACTCAATAAAATAGAAGATTACATTGCTCAAAGAAATACAGACTCGAACAGACAAACAACGCTTCGATCTTGAACTGAGTAGATAGCCGTTCTTGATCATGTCCAAGAGTCCGAGATATCCTGACTAGCTCCATATATCGAGACAGAGTTTGATCAATTATTAAAATCAGTTTGACCTTATGACCAATGGGCCAACAATCTCCCCTATTTTGATAATTGACAAACTATGAATGATATAACATCTTTTGAGATAAGATACCACAAAAATTGTTCAAAATTGTTCAGTCCCTGTATTATTCTCAAAATAAAATATTAGATCATTTTCCTCCCTCGTTGTCACTTAGCAAAATAATTGCATAAGAGAATGCTTCCCAGCAATCAATGCATAAGCTACAACAGTGAAGAAACACAAGAAAATAATATCTCATGCAGTGAGAATATACAAGACATAACAGAGAAGTATTTCACATGCAGTTTATAATATAGAAGCAGATAAAGATGCTATAAAGAATAAATAAACTGATATGAAAGATAAACTATGCATCCCATAAAAATAAAATGATGTTAAAGAGATATCAAGAAATATCCAGTACAAGTTCTAAAAAAAAACTGATAATAAAAGCTAAAAAGAAAGAAACTTGGAATGTCGGAACATTTTCAAATATACAGTAGACAATAACTAAGTCTCAAAATGAGCTAATATCAACATCATCACATCTCCTCATCATCCTCATCATCATCATCAGTGGCATGACCGCCATATCCAGAAGGACCAGCTCCAGAAGTACCAGCTCTAGAAGGGTGTGGAGTAGCGCCAGAACTGTGATTCCAATCATAAGCGTTACCGGGCTGAAAGTAGGTATGAACAGCCTTATCCTTATAGCGGTAACCAGAAAAGGTTGGATCTCTAGGAATAGAACCGACAGAATGTCTAGTTTGAGCAAATCGGAGATCAGCTAGAGAATTTGCTATCGCATGATAACGAGTGACGTCGAGGAACTCACATTCGCGGGCCATATCCGTTATCGAGACGTACAAATCAAAAAGATGCTGGTGTATGCCATCAAAGTTCATGGCATACTGCTGAGTAGGTGGAGGAGGTGGAGCAGTAGGAGGAGCAGCAGCAGTCATACTACGACGAGATAGCTTAAGAAACTTGGGCTCAGGGTCTTGAGTACAAGTTGACAGATCAATATCAAAATGCTGGAAGATGCGTAGTTGAATCATCGCATAAGAGATATTTCTATCTCTTGCACGACAACGTCCCATCATATGGATAATAGTCTTAGGGGCAGAAAAAGGAATCCCCTTAAGAATATGATACATAGCAGACAGCTCAAGTGATGTGACATCATCCTTTGAAGTAGACTTCGGAAGGAGAGTGGAGTAGATGATGCGATGCAATTCATAACTAAACAAGTTCAAGTTATTGGCCTTGAACTTTTTAGAGCGAACTCGATCAGGGGCATAGAGTTCATCTTTAAAACTAGCAAGTGTCGTACCGTCAGGGAAATCAAATTCTGTAATATCATCAAGCGGTGCACCTTCGTTACCAAGGATTTTCGTTAAGAGGACATCATTGAACTCGATATCTAGTCCGCTAACACGAGTACTTACGTCAAACATGTTTAGTACGATATTACAATAGAAAAGTCTAATGGCATTAGTAGCTACGGGGAAACAAAGTTTAACAAAGTGTTGTAACCATAATGCCTCAAAATAAGGGCGGTGCTCTGGAAACACAGTTTATTTGATAGGAGCGCCTGTTCATATGGATCTCATAGAAAAGTCTTCATACCACAGAAGGGCTTGATCTAGGGTTCGAAAATAAAACCCATCGAATGCGCCATCGCTCGATTGAACTGGCGAAAAGAGAGAATCCGTGTATGGATGTGAAGATGATTCTTCCTTATTAGGATTGGTCGTCTTCTTCCTCTTGAAGGGGTTGAATCCCTTAGGCGGCATTGTACAAATAAAGTAAATATGCACAAATTTAAAAGAAGGAGAAATACGGAGTTATACCTCTCGAGATTCAAGTATGCTGTAGAGGACAACGATCTCCGCATGAATCCAAATTTGGATAGATTTTACCACGTAGATTGGGAGAAATAAAGTGGTGAAGAACTAGGGTTTGGAGAGCTTCGCGCGGCTGCTGTTGCTGTGGAAGAGGTTTTTAGAAGCAATGAATAAGAAGAGGCTCTCGGGTTCTGGTTATATAACCAGATACCACTAACCGAACTCGGGCCGAATTCGGTCCGAACTCTAGCCGAATTCGCCTAGGGGTTCTGTTAGTTGGTTTGGCCCACTTTCTTTTTCATTGACTCATTTAAAAAATTTAATTCAACGATTAGTAGTTTCAACCTTCAATTAATATAATTAATATTATTTTATAGATTAAATTTTGTTACACAACGACTGTCTCAGATTAGCTGTAGGAGTACTATCCCAGCTGGCGGAGGTTCACCGGAGAACTCTTAAGTACCGCTTCGCTTCAATCGTAGTTGTGGTGACAGACAGACTCTTTATTGGCTTGTCTCTAACACAGTTTTTTGCGTATTGAAATATAATTATAAAACAAAATTAATTAACATTATTGACGTCCAAATTTTTAATTCTCGACGTATATAATTGAAACGATCTTCTGCTAGAGATTTTGTAATAATGTCAGCTAATTGATTCTCAATGTGTATGTGTACAAGGTCAATATCTCCATTCTGATGATGATCTCTAAGAAAATGATATCAGATCTCGATAAGCTTAGTACGAGAGTGACATACTGGATTCTTAGTCAAATTAATTGTGCTCGTGTTATCACAGAAAATGGGAATGTGTGTGAAAAATAAATCATAGCCTTCCAAGGTTTGTTTCATCCACAAAATCTGAGCACAACAATGTCCTGCGGCGATATACTCAGCCTCTGTTGTTTATAGGGCTACAAAATTTGCTTTTTACTAAACCATGAGACTAAAGCCTTGCCTATAAAATGACATGTGCCGCTTGTACTTTTTCTATCAACTTTACATCCAGCAAAATCTGCATCCGAGTAACCAATAAGGTCAAAGGACTTGGTTTTCTGATACCATAAGCCAATAGGATAAGTGCCCTTAAGGTATCGAAAGATACGTTTAACTACGCACAGATGTGATTCCTTTGGATTAGCTTGAAAACGTTTACACAGGCAAACACTAAACATAATATCTGGATGACTAGAAGTTAAATAAAGTAAACTACTGATCATACCTCGATACTTACGTGTGTCGACAGGCTTGCCTTGTTCATCAATATCAAGCTTTGTTGAAGTTGCCATCGGAGTGCCAATAGGTTTGACATTGTCCAGATCAAACTTCTTTAGCAAATCTTTTGTGTACTTGGCTTGATTTATGAATGTCCTATTGTCAGTTTGTTTGATTTGCAGTCCGAGAAAGAATTTCAGCTCTCCCATCATGCTCATCTCAATCTCATTCTGTATACACTTAGAGAATTCTTGACAAAGAGATTCATCAGTAGATCCAAATATAATATCATCAACATAGACTTGTATTAAAAGAATATTATTATTCAAAGACTTTATAAACAAAGTAGTGTCAACCTTTACCTTTGAAAAACCGTTATCAAGTAGAAAAGAGCTTAGACGATCATACCAAGCACGAGGGGCTTGTTTCAAACCGTATAAAGCATTCCTCAACTTGAAAACATGATCAAGGTTTTTAAAATCTGTGAAACCTGGAGGTTGTGCTACAAAAACTTCTTCTTTTATAAAACCATTTAAAAATGTACTCTTGACATCCATTTGAAATAATTTAAAATTATAAAAACATGCAAATGCACATAACATGCGAATGGATTCTAATCTCACAACTCGGGTATAATTCTCATCGTAGTCGATACCTTCTTCCTGATTATATCCTTGAGCTACGAGTCGAGCCTTGTTACGAGTCACTAAACCATTCTCATTATGTTTATTTCAGAATACCCAACGGGTGCCAATGACCGGATGATCAATAGGTCTGGGAACAAGTTTCCAAACTTGATTCCGTTTAAATTGGTTTAATTCCTCATGTATAGCATCTAACCAAAAATGATCACTACATGCTTCATCAATGGTTTTTGGTTCTAGCTGTGAAATAAATGCAACACTAGAAATAATATCTCTACTGGATGTACGAGTACTTACACCTTTGATAATATCACCAATTACCAAATCCTTTGGATGATCAGCCGTAAATTTCAATCTTTTCGGCAGACTCTGAAGGTAGCTGCTTCCGGGTTCTTCTTTTGGAGAATCAGCTGGTGTTGAGCTTGGTACAGTTAGATCTTCATCATTGTCATCGATAGTCATTTGATTCAATTCATCAAAGGTGACGTTGATTGATTCTTCGATGATCATAGTTCGTTTGTTGAAGACTCTGTATTCTTTGCTCTTGGCCGCATAACCTAAAAATATACCTTCATCGGCCTTTTCGTCAAACTTTGCCAAATTATCTTTTGTATTAAGAATAAAGCATTTACAACCAAATATTCTAAACTATAAAACTGATGGAATTCTATCAAACCATAACTCAAATGGAGTCTTCTTCGATTTGGGTCGAATTAGAACTCTATTGAGAACAAAATAAGCTGTATTGACAGCTTCAGCCCAGAAATATTTGGGTAGACTAAACTGGTTTAACATTACTCTGGCCATTTCGGATAGAGTTCTGTTCTTACATTCCACAACTCCATTTTGTTGTGGAGTCCTAGGACAGGAGAACTCGTGTACAAAATCGTGTGTGTCACAAAATTGCTCAAACTCTGCATTCTCGAATTCGCCACCATGATCGCTTCTAATACGAGTGATCCTGCAACCTTTTTCATTCTGTACTTTCTTACAAAAGGTGACAAATTCGGATAATGCATCATTCTTGCGTGTCAAAAAGTATACCCACGTGTATCTGGAGTAATCATCTACAATTACAAAAGCAAATAACTTTCCTCCGAGGCTAGAAACTCTGCTAGGACCAAATAAGTCCATATGTAGCAATTGTAGAGGTCTAGTAGTACATACTGCGTTTACTGACTTGAATGTGGATTTGGTAGCTTTGATCTTTTCACATTGGCTGCATACCGAATCCTTCTTGAATGTTATGTCCGGTAAACCGCGTACTAGCTTCTTCGTGGATAATCTTGAGATTGTGTCCATATTTGCGTGACCGAGTCTCATATGCCACAGATGACTCTCATCACTTTTAGCCATTAAGCATCTATCTGAAATGTTAGTTTCTTCCAACAAATAGAAAACATATATGTTGTCTTTCCTGATACCTTCAAAGATAGTACAACCAGTTTAGCTATCAACTATAGTACATTTGTCTTTGCCAAAGTTGATGCCATAAACATGATCAGCTAAATGACTTATGCTGAGTAGATTATGTTTCAACTCGGTAACCAGACAGACATCCTTAATCACAGGATAGGAAGATTTACCAATATCACCGATACCAATGATATACCCTTTCAAGTTGTTACCGAAGGAGACATAACCTTCCTTCTTCTTCTTCGACAGTGTTGCAAATAATGTAGCGTCACCGGTCATATGCCGTGAACAACCGTTGTCGAGGATCCATTTGCTTTTAGTATGTGAAAGGTGTTCCACCTACAAAACAATTTACAGATAAAACTTTTGGTACCCATTTCTTGTAGGGTCCTAAGATGTTACCTTTTGGTATCCATGCATAAATATTTAAATCAACAAGCTTTTTGATTCTACATGCAGGAGAAATATGACCAGTGTGGCCACAATAATGACATTGTGCATGTTGAGTGTTGAAAGCTGAGTGGTGTGCATGGTTGGTTGGTTTAGGTTTTCTAGTATGGAAGAAAGCATACCTATAATCCTGTTTGGGCTTATCCTTTTGGGTTAAAGGTTTGATACGGTTAGGTCTGATTATGTTTGGTTTGGGAATGTTCCGATTATTCGGTAAGTGACCCGTGTTAGGATAGGAAGCAGCAGTCTCAGGCTATTTTCCTAACCTAATTTCTAATATTTTGGAAGTGTCATACAACTTAGTATAGTCAGAAGTGAGTGCTTCCATTCTGACTTGTGTACATTGAAGACTTTTCTTCTCTTTAGAAAGTTCTTCTTTCAGTTGGTTAATAATTTTGTCTTTCTCTTCGGATGACTTGGTAGTCTCGTGTAATAAGAGCTTGACAGATAAAAGTTCACCAGACTCACTAACATTATTTCTAACCTCAGCTAGTTGGTCGGTAAGTCTTCCTATTTCACCTTTGTACTCTTTGAGTACCTTTTTAGAGGTCTGATATTTGCTACGCAGTTTCCTGTAATCACTTATCAGTTCACTGAAGGCTTCTCCTAATTGCTCAAAGGTGAAGTCATCATCTTTATCAACTACAGGTTTAGTAGGTACCTGATCGGATGCCATAAAGCATACGTATGCAGCATCTTCTGATTGTTCGTCTTCTGAGTCGTTGGCTTCACTTTCATGCCATATGCTGGTGTTGGCATACTTCCGTGATGTTGATCTCTTCAGGTTCCCTTTTTCATACCTGTTGCTCTTCTTGTTTGATGATAAGTTTGTAGGACAATCCTTCTTCATGTGTCCCTTCTTCTTGCAGCTATAGCAGACAGCATCATCTTGATACCAGTTGTTGCTGCTATTATTTTCTTTGGCTTTCTTCTCATATCTCATAAATCTTTTGAATTTCCTTGCTAGGAGTGCTTGATCTTCAGCATCAGATTCACTGCTATCTGAATCACCTTCAGAAGCTTTTCTGTGCTGAGCCTTGAAAGCAATCGTCTTCTCCTTTGGTGCAGGCTCTTCAAAATCTTGGAGCTCCAGTTCATAAGTGAGTAGCTTACCCATGAGTACTTCGAGGGACATAGTTGTGAGGTCGTTCCCTTTAATGATTGCATAAGCCTTTGGAATCCCGTTCTTGGTAAGTGCTCGTAGGAGTTTACGAATCTTTTCATGTTATTGTAATCTTTGCCTAGGAATGACAAAGATTTACAATATCCAAGAATTTCTCGAACATCTGAGTAACTGTTTCGTTGGGCTTCATCTTGAACACCTCGTACTCCTGAGTAAGTCTGCTGACTTTTTATTCTTTGACTTGAGTGGTTCCCTCATGTGTGACTTCAAGAATTTTCTATACTTCATTTGCAGTTGTGCAGATGGACACCCTGTTAAATTTAGTTCTGTCTAAAGCACAAAATAAAGCGTTAATAGCAAGTACGTCAAGACTGGTCTTTTTCTTTTCTTCCTCTGTATATCTTTTATGGGGTTTTTTCAGTTAAAACTCCATCAACATTTATACGAGGTGGCTTTTGATAGCCATCAATAACAATAGACCATAAATCAAAGTCAAGAGATTTTAAGAAGAAACTCATCCGTGTTTTCCAATAGGTATAATTTTTACCATCAAACAGTAGAGGTATGTTTGTGGCCTGGCCTTCACTTGTGAATTTCATAGTTGCCATGTGTTGTGCTGTGATATATATAGCAATTAATTAAATGAATAAATAATTGCAATATTATCTTGCTTTACCTGTAACACCCGTTCTGATACCAATTGTAGGAATAAAATCGTAAAGCAGAATACTCTAGAGGGGGTGAAAAGAGTTGGTAGCGGAATAATGCTAATTAAAATTGTTAGCAGGAAGATCACAGAATAATAATCACAACTAAATAATGTAAAGACAGAGATAAGAAAGAAACGCAAAGACAGCGATATATACTGGTTTTCCTCTGTTGAGTACTAGTCCAGTCGGTAGAACTCTTGCTACTAGTTGAATCCACTATTGGCAAAACCGTAAGTTTTCTTACGAAGTCCTTGCAACTTCTACAACGCGAGCTTTGATACGAAAAACTCGTCCAACTTCAATTGTGAAAGAGGTATTCTTCTATAAAGCCTTCTGATTACAATCACTCAGAAACTTTTAGACCACACCGCACTGGCAAATCGACTAGAGGATTGTAACTGGCTTGGGATCTGAAATTAAAGCTCGAAAAAACTCTTTGGAAGACTGAAAGCTTTAAATAGAGAGAAGATTGAAAGCGAATGAGTGAGTTAAAATGATCGAAATCCTTCTCTATTTATAGGAGTTCTAATGACAGAATTCTGGCAGAATTCGGGCAGAACTCGATGAGCAAGTCTCGGTCAAATTTGCAACTGCGGGAGGACCAAGTTCCAAGGAATTCAAAAATCAAAACGGCCACTAACCGAACTCAGGCCGAACTCTGGCCGAGTTCTGTCAGGGTTTTTCAAAATAGATTTTTGGGGAATTTTGAAAACCTTTTTGGAGCTTTTGTAAATACGAATATTTTTCAAAACTAAGGACATTTTAAAAAATATTTTGAAGTCATTTTTGAATAGCCTATTTGCCAGTATGACTCGGTGTACAATTGTATTTCTAGACTCAATAAAATAGAAGATTACATTGCTCAAAGAAATACAGACTCGAACAGGCAAACAACGCTTCGGTCTTGAACTGAGTAGATAATCGTTCTTGATCATGTCCAAGAGTCCGAGATATCCTGACTAGCTCCATATATCGAGACAGAGTTTGATCAATTATTAAAATCAGTTTGACCATATGACCAATGGGTCAACATGCCCAAGCGAGAACGATCGGTTCCATAGAGATCCAAACGAGGACGAACGATCCCGAAAGATCGAGGCATGAAAAAGTTGTATCAGAGCGCAACTTTATGTCCATGGCCTATTTAAAATGTCATTTTCAAAAGATATATAAGTATTTTGATAATTTTTAGTGGTCTCGATTTTGTGTTATGAAAACCCAAGTCCCATATAGTAAGCTCATAATATTTTATGAGACTGAAAATAGTCACTCTTTTGTAAAGGAATAACACGGGAAGGTAGTCAGGATCCTCCTTGAACATCCACCTCAATCGACCCGAGGGAGCGAATATTGGCCCTAATAAAAACTCAGCAAAAATAAGGTGGGGATCGCAGCATGGCCCAAGAGAGGTAGTTGGATGCCTTGGCCAGAATATTATCTTCGCTTGTGGCCAACCAAAATACTACCGCAGCGACCGCCCCGACAGAAACCCCTGCGATTAGGCCCCTGGATGCCGATGAACCGCAACAGGCTCGTAAGAAACCATTTGATCCATAGGACTTCCGAAGTACAAAACCTCCAGAGTTTGAGGGCATGACGTTAGCAAATAAGGTGATAGACTGGATCAAAAAAATGGAGTGCATATTCTCATTCATCGACGTTACTAGTAGCAAGAATGCGGTATGCGCTGCCCTAAAGCTACGCTTGCGAACAGATGACTGGTGGAAAGGTAAGAAGCCAGAACTGCACGCCAGGGCCAGAGACAAAAAGATTACCCGGACTATGTTGAAGAGTTCCTTACCGGAGTAGTATCTTCCTCCTGAAGCCAGTCAGAATAAGGAAGATGAATTTATCATAGCAAAACAATGAAGCTTGTCTGTTGAGGACTATGAATCAGAATTTTTTAAACTCGCTAAATTTATTGGCTGGATGCTACCTAATAAGAGGGCTTGTATGAACCGATTCATTACAGGTCTGAATGACGATATTCAAAAAGATGTTTTGAATCGAGAATGTGAGTCATATACCAAGGCTTTTGAGATAGAGGTACCGATGGAACAATTTAGCCAGAGGAGTGTATCAGTAAAAGTTCAGGCTTGTTGTAATCAATATGCAAAAAGATATCACGGCGGAGAAAAGAAGACAAATAATGAGAAGCCACGAGGAGCAGAATGTACCTTCTGTGGTTGGCGTAGTGACACCAAGTAAGTTTGTCATTTTGCTAATAAAACTTGCTTGGCTGTGGTAGCCAAGACCACATTATGAAGAATTGTCCCAAGAAGCAAAATATGACAAAGAATCGGGGGAACAATGTAGAGCATTGGCAAAACTAGGACCCATTGCCAGTACGAGACAATTCACACAAAGAGCAGTTACGGAGGCCTCGTACGACGTGCTGACAATTGAACGTGATCAAGATCTCAATAGAGGTGAGTTTATTTTCAGGTTTTAAGGAGACAAGTATTTTTTTGGTAGGTAAATACGTAGTGTTCCGCTCTTCGCGGTTCTCTTTTTAATACCTATGGCTTGTTGACTCGGTCTTGACTAAGTAATTGGGAAACCATTGTCGGTATTGTTTGATCACAGACGAAATACAATGAACCTTTCCAAATAATAGATCGACTTCTATTAAAATGAGTCCAATAGTTTACGTTGGATGTTTTTGCTGCTAAATTTTGACGAATATATTTTCATGTTGGCTTTTTATGATTGGTTTTCGTTGCTCGCTTTCATCGTATTTCGCATTCATTCCAAATGTTTAGTGAAAGAGATCAGAGGATGCTAATCAAATGTTCATGCTAATGTAGGATGCATAGGCGGAGCAAGATCAGTGCGTGATATTCCTTCTTCTCTTATCTAGATTCATTTTGGTAAGTTGCTTTGACCGAGCTACCATTTATTCCCACACCTTAACAAAATATCTCTAGTCCACTCATTTGTTGCATCCCTGTGATCCACGCACCATAATAACAAAAAATAAGAGAATGTAAATAAACTGAATCACTTGCTAGATTTTCGAACTGTTGCCTTACCTGTTTCCATATGGTTTCTTACATGTTATTTAAGAAAATGCTTTAACTGTCAGACATGTATAGAAGAACATATATGTGTTGAAATGAATAAGAATTGAATACTAAGATAGAAGCTACGGCTCTGTGACTGACCGAATGCATGACACAAGTAAACGTGTTGTTTAACTGTTGCAAGCATGAATGATTAAGTCTATTATTGTACAATTAAGTTCATCTGATTGAGTTATAGATCATGGATTGGTCTTGAACAACCTGTGCACAAGGTAATAGTCTCTCGATGATTCTTATGACACTTGGAATCGATCGACCTATGAGGAATTATAATAGCATCTTGAGGAGAAAGCTAGACCTCGCGAGTAAGAGGGTGTTGTATTCATTAGTGAAGAGCTGAATCATAATTCACAACTGCTAATCATGAGGAACGACCCATAGACCATAATATAGTTAGGCTTTATGCGTATAAAAGAGATTACTATTAGCTTAATATTGAATGCAGAGACAGAACGTAAGAATATTCATATATGCAAATTGTGCTAATCCTTATCTTGTATAGGGATGAATTATTGTCCTTGGATAAGCTTTATATATAAGTGATGTCTTTTACTGTTTATGTTTCTTATGAATTGTTAAAATGAACCTAGACAAGTAGAAAGACCACATAATAAAATGCAAACTTCAATGTCTACTTAGTGCAGATTTATATGAGTTTGGCAATAGTCGCTCAAAAGTACGTGTTATGTACTGACCCACGTTGTGGGTATTTTCAAGTAAGCACGCGACATAAGGATTTTAGTTAAGATGCGAAAGCTCGTCCACCTAGTGGAGCTTGTTCAATCGCCTCAAAGTTGATTTGATTTCAAGTCTAGTAGTTTCCTTTGAAGGTTTCTTTATATTTGGTTTATGTAATAAAGGGATATGACGTACGGGAAGTGTGGTTATTTTCAAAAGAGTTCTAAATGAAAGAAGTAAGCCTGTTAGGTATTCTTTGTCATAGTCACTGTTTCTTGTATCCTATTAAGTTAATCCATAACGTAAGTATTTTCAGTTTCTAATCATCGTGTCAAATTTGGTTTTGTCATTTTAAATGTTCTGCTAGTGTTGTGTTTTGTTTAGTCTAGTTGTATTATATAGCTACTGGCCTTGAGCAAGCAACTTAAGCTTGTACAGTATCATGCCCAAGCGAGGATGATCGATTCCAGAGAGACCAAAGCGAGGACGAATGATCCTACATGATTGGGGCATTATTAAGTTGTATCATAGCATGTCTTTATGTGTTTGGCAACTTTCAAATAATGATTTCTAAAAATATGTAAGTGTTCTATTGATTTTGAATGGTTCGATTTTGAGTTATGAAAATAAATGTCCCGTATAGTAAGTCCATAATATTTTATGAGACTGACAAAAGTCAAAAATGATCTAGAATTAAAGCAGTCTTTGAAGCACTATAAGATTTTTGAAGACACATAGTCTAAGATGAGTCAGGAAGACGCATGGTCCATCAAAGCATGACATGTTTTTGTCTCTTATATGAATAGACAAACATCGTATAGTGTGCAGATGTTAGTGATTGGGTCACCATCATGATTATATTTTAACAACTGTAAAGGAGCAGTTTTTTGCAACTACTTGCCCGGACATTTATTTGCAGTATATATTATGAAAGTCGTGTGTTTTGATGCACATAGTTTTGCTATTTTTCATGAAGAAACACCATTTATTGTAATAAGTTAAAATTCTATGCGTTCAATATTATTTGACGCAAGCTAATCTAATGAAGAAATTGTGTACTGGCATGGTAGTGTTTCGTACATCACTTGTCAAAATACGTGGCAAGCAATAAGTGATTCTCGAATAGGTTCGCTCTCCACTAACCCCTAAGGCTCATGCACCTACCCAGTTTCATGCAACACTGAGGCCAAAGACAATATATTTTATGTACATACGTGTACAGCTGTTCCAGTGAAGAAAAGCTATAAATAGAGGATAGTGTATTCATCATAGGGACGTGCAAGAAGAGACTACGTATGCTACATCTTTGCTAAGAACTTTCAGAGAGAAAGAGAGAGAGGGCTTTCAGTAATAAAGTTCCACTTATTAGCGAGAGTTCATCAACCACCAAGCTTAATCAACCCTATATCAAATCGTTAACACAGTAAAGAAGTCGAAGTAGACTTAATCTCTATTGCCCCAATCTCCAGATTCTATTGTACTCAGAATTCTTATTAAAGATTCTTGTTATACTTTTTTCTTTACAATAAGATAAAAGATTGTACATTTCTGGACACTTTTTGTGTTGAAACAAAAATGACGACTCTGCTGGGGACGACTTTATTCACTAACGAGAAAGTGGTGGCATAATCTGATATAACAAAGCTTGGTTCTATTGAGAAGATGTTGGTCGTGCAATTTGACCAACAAGTATATAAAGCAATGTTGTTGGACAATAACTCTGCTCCAGCCGCCAAGGGGCAAACAGCTAAGCATGTTCGTAAAGCTTGGGTCCCAAAATCCCTTTCTACTCTTTCAAAGGGAAGGCTCTGGCAAATATTGGCTAAAACAATATTTCAGAGGTGCATTGTTCATTATCAGCCATAACTGTCTCCAAAAAGGTTTCTGCTGCTGAAATGCATAGTGCTTATCATGCTTCTGTGAGGGGCTCACCAATGAGCCATCGACTGAATCGTGTGCTTCCCGTAGGAAAGAACCCCAAGAAGGTGCATGCCAATCTTGTATCTACGAATAAATCTATCATCTATAACATAACCACTTGTTCTAGTCTGGGCAAATAGAATGCACAATATTTTAGTTTTGGCGGAGGAAACACTTCGATGCCAAAGATTCAAATTTTGGAATTTATGTCTCATACTTGGTTAACAAAGATGAGAGTTCC
Organism: Iris pallida; assembly: GCA_029216955.1. Lineage (NCBI taxonomy): Eukaryota > Viridiplantae > Streptophyta > Magnoliopsida > Asparagales > Iridaceae > Iris > Iris pallida. Next base: position 18,641 of record JANAVB010028279.1, read on the forward strand.
GCCTCAATGCAAAACTCTAGACGCTTGACTGGAGACAAGAAGTCTGTCTTCCACAGACTTACTTTCAAGATAGATTCTATGTGTCACGAAGAAGGCCCAATCATGCGCCTATTCGCGTTATGCGTGCAGGTGATGAGAAGTTATACTGGTTGAAATCTTTGCACCCTAGTCGTCCATGCACCTTTCTTCCGCAAACTATGACCTCACGTGCATTGCCTCCCAATGTACCTAAAATGAGCTCACGTAACAAAACATCTCAAGACCTAGATACTGGGTTTTCCCAAGTACATAAAATAGGTCGATGAGTTCATAAACCATCTTTCCCAGGCATGAACTTTGTCCAATCGTATAAAAGAAAATAAAGGACATACACCCTTATGATGATTTACGTGATATGCTTCGGCCCAAGTGTAAATCAACAGAGCTGTCATCAAACATAGTTGTGTCTCATCAAAGACATTCATGTGCAAAGATTGTTATAAATTGTTGCTTCTTAAAGACAGTTGTTCAACCAGTTAGGTAATCCGTCTTCAAAGATTGCAACCAAACCTTCTAGATTTGTCGAGTCTTGGACGATAACTTTCGGATAGTGAAGATGAGTTGCCAGTGGCCTCGGTTTATTCAACATCTAGCCGAGAGGATGATCAAATTTCTCCACCCTCTTTATCTAGGAGACGACAGCGAGCTTCTTCACCAGAAGATGTTTATCGAAGAACTCATTCTTGATCTAAACATTCTTCTAGTGTACCTCAAGTTTCAGAGCAAGATAGTGCTGCGGGTACCACTATCCCAGTTTTTGATCATTCTACATCTCAGTATTATGATAGAGTACATCGAAACTCAAAAAAAGACGATGCAGTTTCACAGTCAGGGTCAAACAGTACTAGTTCGAATAATACTTCCTTGTATACCTCTTTATCTAGCAGTCCATATACAACATATATGTATTTGACTAGCAAAAAAGAAGGAGGTAGTAGCGATCGATAGAGAATTGATAATCTGGATAACATGCATCAAAATATTATGATGATGATAGAACAGATGCAAACAACTATGAACCTGTAAATTGCTCTACATCAATCTTATCCATCAACTCAATCTCCTGCCAATCAAGATACAATTGGTTTGTCGTTGAACCCTAACCCATCACAGATAGTTGAAAATGTCTCCACGTTTGTATTACAATAGGAACAACCGACTATCATACATTCAACCTCTACAAATCAACAAATTGATAGTCTTGAAGCTATTTGAGGCATCAATGCTCGATTAGATGATATAACTTCAAAAGTGGAGCTCCATCAAATGGGAATATCATGCCCTTATCCATCAGAATGGGATGACATGGTTTGTCCTCCAAAGTACAAATCCTAATATATGATTCCTTATGACGAAATAGGCTCACCCAGACAACATTTGGCATACTTTTTCTCCCATACCATTCGCGTACAAAAGAATGAGGCAATTTGTTATAAAATGTTTATCGGTATCCTAAACGGAGTGGATTTTGAATGGTTTTGCAATCTACCTGACGATTGTATTAAAACCTTCAAAGACTTGGAGGAATTATCCCTGACCAGATTCTAGGAGGGGACATGTGATGTCTCCATGTCGATGCTCATTTCAACGAAGCATGAAAACAAAGTTCCAGCTTGTGAATTTATTGAAAGATTTAGGAGATCAGTAATGAAGTTACACCCCAAGACTCCTCGGTCAGTATTGATTGATACTTATAGGGATACTTTCTAACCCACAGTTAGATTTTGCATTGGGCATAGAAAATATAATGATCGACCAGCTTTCATTGCCGCTGTTAAGAGGGTTGTAGAATCTCTACAGCTAATCCGAAGTGATCAATACTTCATAGACTTAAGATTATTAAGGTGTACTTGCAACTATCGTCTAGTTCTAGATCCAAGGTACTGAACCTAGTCCCATAGGTTCCAAAATACATCAACGTATCTAGGTCCTACATTTTGATTTATAAATGTTTTATATTTTATTGTTACCTAATAATTTTGTAGCACATATGGATAAATGTAATTCATACATCTTATACTGTATGCTACATTGTTCTAAGATTTTTAAGTCCATAGATAATAATTTATTTCATATTGCACTAATTCTTCTTAAATCTTCGGTTATTAAAGAAGAGATTTGTTTTGGGTACAAGCCGACAAAGGGTCTGTCTGTCACCACGCTACGGCTAAAGTGAAGCAGTACTTAAGTGTTCCCCGGTAAACCTCCGTTAGCTGGGACAGTACCCCTACAGCTAATCCAAGATTGATCAACGCTTTATAAACTAAAGATTTATTGAGATCTAGTTCCAATTGTTATCTGATGGATTTTGGATTTTAGATTTGATGGATAATATTATTTAATGAATTAATTTTACAAAAGGTAATATATATTGATCTTCATAGGTTAATGTTTCTCATCTTTCGATATATTTATTTTTCTGTCACTCTATTGTATATTTAAACTTGATTTGATATTGTGACTACCCATTGAATATTATGGTCTTGTGATTTCTTCTTTAACTTGTGTAATATACAATGATTATGAGCTTTATATTATTATCTTCTTATTCAAGTTACTTACTATCTACAACAGTAATTCTTTGCGGAAGAGAAGGCAGTCAAATTGAATCTCTCCCTCAAAGCATTTCTTTTCTTTAACCTCATGGTTGTCAGGTAGACACCGTGCTAAGCCTTTAAAAGGGGAAAAAAAATAAATTTTTGATAAGAAGACCTAATATTTTTGAATTAGTTTCCTACTTCCGAAAATATGTCTCTGAATTTTATTTAAAAATTTTGTCAATATTATTATTTTTTGATATAGCCTTGTAAAGGTGGAGCAATTAATTGTTTCAAGTCAATTATCCCCTTGACATGTCATATATATAGAATACACTTTTCTATGGACATTTATCTAGTTATGTTTATTTGTTCAAATGTATTTATTTATGATTTATGGATTCTTTTATTGAAATTGTTTATGTGATTCGAATCGTCAGCTTTCAGTCTGAGGACTAAATAGACACATTCGAACATTTATTAAGACAGTTTTTCGTAATAAATTCCACATTTTGAAAAGTTTTTTTGATTTTTTTTTTTGATTTATTGAATTTGTCCGGTACTCAAATGTTATTATTAACGACAGTTTTCAAAATCTTTTAACGTCTTGAAATATTTCTTATATATATATATTGGAGATATATTTTGTTTGTTCATCTTTAAGCATTTATTCATTAGATATTTCTTTTATTTGCCTACAGATGATATTTGTTTTTGGAACTTTATATGCATTTGATCAAAGGAAAGAAAGATCCATATCTTGGATATTTCTGAGAATTTGTTATTATTTATTTTATCTATTTTTGCATATATATTACTTCGGAACTAGACACGCATATTTTAAGGGGGAGCAAATGTAATTGTTTCAATTCTTTTAAGCCGTTAATATTTGGTATACCTAGTTCATCATGGACATATATTCTTTTACTTAAAATATCTTGTTGAGTTGTTCATGATATATTTGGATTTGTATTAGATGAGAGAATATATGATTATTATTATTTATTTTTAATTCCCTCATTTGAGTTTCTAAAGTTATCTTGCCAAATATATATTTGGTTATTCCTTAAGTTTATATTAATTTTGGCATTTCTTATTGAGATTTTATCTCAAAGTTCATGATTATCTATATTTATACTGGTCATACATTGTGGGGGAGCATTCAAGTCGACTGAATTTCTCCTTCTCAAGTATTTTGTCTTCATTACCTTCGTGTTTATCTAATTGATATACATATATCATGCTATGGTAATTGAATTCAAATGCATAGACTTTGGTATAGATTTTGCATAGATTCTAGTTTATTTTGATTTCTTTTTTGATGATTATACTCTTATGGAATTGATTAACTAATTTGTATAGGCAAATCATGAATCTTATTTTTTTGTGATCATTGTTAAAGTTTTATTATATTCTTGATTTTTTTGGTATATACTAGATATGTGAATTTTTCATGAATTATTTATGACCAATGATTGATTCCTACTATATTGATATATATTTTTTGGTCTATTTCAAAACTCAATATGATGACAAAATATGTTTTGAATGTCATTTTTAGATTTCTAGTTGGTAAACTATATATTGCTTGATTTCAGTATTCTTTGTTAAAGTTCAACCAACTATGTTGTGTTTTGATAAGTTTTTTATACTTTAGTTATACAATTTGTAAACTTGTCTTTACTCCGTTCTCATAATCCTTGATCATGATTGTTTTTGCCTTCCTCCTTTACTTATGCTTGAGTTCATTTTAGCTCTAATTACGGGGAAGCTTATTTTTGATCATGTCAAAGGGGAAGAAATAAGTTTAAGTTAACAAACAATATTCTAGTATTATGTGTTTATTAGTGATACATGCATCTATTGTATATATATTAAACATAACCGATTTGCCATAATCAAAATGGGGAAAATTGTTAGCCCAATGATTATATCATGTTTTTGAATATGGCTAATCAATTAAATGACGTCACTAATATTCATGTAATCACTATAATGTTGCTACTTAAACTTAGCATTGTCCTAAATGTTCTATATCATATTGCTATGCTTGTATCATATTATTTTGTTCATCTAACATTTACTTGTAGACATGCAGTAAGCATGATCAAGCTTTGTCAAAACCAGGACATATGCAAGGGCCAAAGACGGCGTTATACAAGAAGATTTCTCCCAACGACCTATCTGGGGCATCGCATCGGGGTTCTGCTGCCCGGCAGCAGACAGGGTCGAAGGGGCAGCGCCACCGAAAGGTATTCAGATTTCCAGATCTGTTTATCTTTGGACGATTGCCGTCAAGAAAAAAGCATCTTCATGTTTGCTCAAATATCAGAAGAAAGACGTCATCAAAAGGCTATTGGTTTTCTATTTGATCAATGTATTTTCATATTTATTAGTCTAGGAATACGATGTAAACTGTATCATACTGGCAAATAGGCTACCCAAGAAATTTTTAAAATACCCTTTATTTAAAAACAAACCCACTTACAAAAGCCCAAACTACTTTCTAACTGCTTGATCTTTTCAAAAAGCCTAAAACCAATTTGCAAAAACCCTGATAGAACTCCAACAGAACTCGGCCGGAGTTCGGCCAGAATTCGCCAGGTTCGGTTAGTGGACGTTGGATTTTGAACTTGGTCCTCCTGCAGTTACGGATCTTGCCGAGATTTTCTCATAGAGTTCTGCCCGAATTCTTCCGAATTCTGTCAGAATTTGCCTTTGGAAAAACTATAAAAGAGAAGTTTTGGATCATTTCACTTTTATATCTCTCTTTATAAACTTACTACTTCTTTCAAAGTGTTCTGAGCTATTCACTTTCAAATCCCAAGCTAGTTACAATCCTCTAGTCGATTTGCCATTGGTACGGTCTAGAAGCTTCAGAGCGATTGTAATCAGAGGCTTGATTGAAGATAGACACTTCACAATTAAGTTGGTCGAGTACTTCGGATCAAAGCTCATGTTATAGAAGTTGCAAGAACTTCGGATGAAAACTTGTGGTATTTTTCAATAGTGGATTCAACTGGAAGCTAGAGTCTTCCGATTGGACTAGTCCTCACAAGAGGGAAACCAGTATAATCCTTGTATTTGTTTGCTTTCTGATCTCTACTTTTCATTTACTTGTGATATTCTGTGATCTTGCTGCTAACATTTTTAATTAGCTAAATTTTGCTTCTTACTCTATTCACCCCATAGAGTATTGCTTTACAATTCATTCCTACACTTTTTGTTGAAGGCACCAAGATGCGAGCATGGTAAAGCTAATCCTTTGTTGCACAAGTAAGAATTTTTCATCCAGCGCTTTTAACTCTTGTAACCACCTGCGCTGATTATCTTTGACAGTTAACTAATTAGTGATCATGTTGGATCTTCTTAAAGACTCGACCCATGCTGTTATCGGAGTCAGAAGAGTGTGAGTGCCTCATGACTTTTTCTTCTTAATCTTCTGAGGTGGTCGTAGGTGTAACGTACCCCAGCCCTCGACGAGTACGTTGGTAGTAGTTTTCAGCTTTTCCCTTTGGAGCACGAATCGTAAGGAAGACGCTGACCTTTGCCATAATTGATCCCTTTTTGCTATTCAGGTGTAGTGCATCTTTTGGATAAGATTTTTTGCCTGCGCCATGTAGCGGTAGAACTGCATTTTGCTACTGTCGAGGTCTGGGTCTTGAGGACTTATTCGTTGTGGATGCTCCAATCGACCGAATATGATGGGTTCCTCTCCTTTTTTCCTGGCTGAAACTATGAAGTACGCCTCGAAGGGACAACTCGGCTCACATGGTTGGCAGTTGTCACTTGTATCTATAGATTACACAGAAATTGTTGGGAAATATTTGGTGTTCCAGCATGCGTCAGTAGTTTGATGACAACTTTCTGTTAATGAAGTGGGATATCTTGTCCCGAGGGATTACGTCGTCGAAAGAGTGGGCCTCTCTGTTGGCGTAGACGTAATCTTCTAGCTCTTCGTCAGTGAGGGCTAGAGCTGTCGCCGAGGAGAAGGAGGATGCCTCCCTTTCAGCTTGACCATCAAGGGAATGGTGGTCGATGCTGTACCTTCATGGTCGACCTTGGGACCTCCGGGGTAACTGCATTCATATATGCTCCTGACCATCTTCAATCGTCACTAGAGGCGAAGATGGAGGATCCACACCCAGAGCATTAGTGCACCTCATAAGGGAATAGGTGCTCATAGCAGAAGTGCAGCCCAGAGCCAGATGGCTGGGGACGGATGGGACATCACGTCAATAATGCCACCAAAAGTTGGCACAAAGATCGAGAAGGCGTTCAAAATTTGAAATTGTTCCGTGGAGGAGGTCTGTACGGGAGCCAACGACCAATCGTCCGTGACGGGGAGCTACTGGTTGTCTTCGCTGCTATCCGCCGCCAAGATGCCTGAGCGGCGCTATCGCGTGCCGCCTGGGCTGAGAGAAGAGGAAACACGCTCAGAGACGCGTGTCTGGGTATGAGAGGTCCGTTAGGGGGAGATGTAGACCAATACCGATAAGGGAGGCGTTTGGGCAGCAACTGACGGGAAGGGAGGGAGGATGGGGGTGACTTATCGAATAGGGGGTTGGCCGGAGGATAGCGGTCGGTGGGGGCGAGAAGTTAGGCAGAGCTGGAGGGGTGCTGAGAGGGGCGGATCGTGGGGGACGCCTATGAT
>JANAVB010028280.1:0-105794 GCA_029216955.1 Iris pallida
CATACTATTAATAGTTATCTATAGGTTTATGTGATGGGCGTAGCGAGAATCTCGAAGTCGGACCATCGTCTACGCATTTGGAGACCATAGGCAAGTATACTTGCCGATTGTACAATATTACATGTCCCTTTTGTTACTATTATTCTTTCTTTCATATTGTTACATGCTTCTTGTTCATACTTGGTTAATTTTCTATTGCTTTACCTTGTTCCTGTTTACGTGCACGTATAAGTTTCTAGTATTTTCTTTCACTGCATGTTATATTGCTCATTATGTTCACAGTTGTCTTGTGATTGAATTGCTTGTTCTATGCCATGTTCCCTTGATTTACTTGACTTGATTGTGCGTCTCGTATCACTTTGACTTGATTTGACTTTGAGTTTGACTTGACTTGACCTTGTATTCCCACAAGAGAGGAGATTGATACTAGGATTGGCTAAATTGACCCTTCCTATTGGGAGTTACTTGCATTGAAATACAATGAGATATACTATAGATTGGGAGTTACTTGCAATAAACTAAACTCTATAGGATTGATTTTGTTTACATGTTAGACACGTCTAGTAATGTAACGCCCCAGACCCAAAATATGTAGGACTAGGAACGTAGCATGCCAGCTGCGTATATACGAGATATACTCTAATATATGGAAATGTCGAATATACACATAAGCTGTATTGTGAATAATAATAACAGATAGTCACAAGTAAAAGCTACATCTCATCCACAGTAAATATAAAGAAAATGGTAACACATGAATCAAAGTAAATGTCAAATATAGCTGTTGGCCGGGCGGAGACAAATCCACTACCGACACTAGAATAAACTGAAAGGAAATAGAGTCCAACCTCTAAGATGAATAAAATAAGAAATGATGACTAAAGTGGCTCCTCGACCCAATAGGGACAGCTGTGATCAGAAGGTACAACTCGCTCGAACGTGAAGGATGAGTCTATAGCGGAGCCATACTACTACGGAAAGTCCTGCACATCTATACCTGGAGAGATCACCAGGTCCTCAGAGGGACGTAACAAGTTACAAAAAAGAACATGCCACATAAACTGAATAAATACTGCTCAAATAAATAAGTAAATCGAATTATAACATGGTCCAATACGCACCTACTGAAAGAGCGTACCATCCCCCCAACCAAACAAGGACAGGAGATGGTAAACTAATTCACAGCGACGTATCTTTCCATGCTATGAATCCAATATGGTATCCGGACCCCAACAAGGTTCAATACCTTCTCATCGAAGTAGTAAGTCACACCTACAACCAAACAAGGACAAGATGTGATGAACTAATCTGCGACAAGTTATTGTTCCAAGTCACGGTCAGATACAAGTACCCAAACCAAAAGTACTTGTACCTAACGGATAAAGGTACCTAACCGTTCTAAGTGAAATGTAGTTAAGAACAATCCTTCTTACGCATGGGCCCTGGCTAAATAGGATCGGCGTGGTCGCCCTTTGGGCACCAGAGGCCCCATCAGGAAGACCATGATATTTCGCAGAATCGTCAGTGGCCGTCAGTAATCATGGGTCATCAACCCCGTATCTCCAGCGGAGAGTCCGGGTCACAAGGGAAGTGTATCGAAGCCCATACGCTAAGGAATTGTCCTCCGCGCCCAATGCCTACTGTGTTGTATCCACAACACAACCACTATAACCGCTAAGTCAAACTAGCATGCAACCTCTATTAGCGGTTATTCCTATCGCACGGCTTGTACGTACTGGTGGCCAGCCAATCACGTACTTCCGTGTTCTACATGTGACACACAACTTCGTGTTTACAACGTGTCACGGCCAATGAATGCAACACACAAGGTGGTCCCTTAAATCTAGGTTTAATTTGTAAGAAAAATAATACACAGCAGGAAATATAAATGAACAGTAAGTTCTAACAGTTATGCCATGTATCACAGTTTATTTTGCATAAAAAAAATAATTAATGCATGAAATATGAGCTAAATAAATAAACAGCGATGGCAAGGTATCTTGCCTGGAGACAGTGTGCAGAATGGCGATGCCTGGTAACTCGAATCGTCAAAATGGGGAAGCAATGAAAGCCAACTTCTACGAACAACCTCGGATGCTGAAATAAACATCACGAACAGATTTGGCATAAAAGAAATACCTAGGAAATGCCTGTCCAAAAGTCAAATTTTGGAACAGGGGCAAAATCGTAATTTCGGGTCAAAACGATGTCCGCCGTTGGACCCATTTTGCACCGAAATACGTGCCAGAACCTATGGTCTCTAAAGTCGTCAAACTACATGTCTACGGATCCGGTTTGAGGAGACGAACCCAACCGTATGTCCAAAGTTGGATTCCGGTGGGCGGTGCACAAATTCGCGCGTTAGAGTGGGTCGCGGGCCCGCCAATTTTTTGGCGTTCCGATCAACCTTCTCAGAATCGGACCAAACTTGGCATACATGACCAAAAAATCGATACAGTCCTGATGGCACAATTTCGCGTCGATCCGACGAACGTGCACGAAGTTACGATCAAGTTTGCAAAACGTCGATACGGGGGTATCTCGACGGATACGTACTGATTTCGTCGCGCACACACAACGAAATCGAGTCCCGTCAGTTCCCACACGTCGGCAACATCCATACGCGCCTTTCGATGCGTATAGTGCGCGACCATGTCGCCCGATTTGTCGGGGCGTACGCCGTATCGGGAAATTTATTTCCTAAAATTCTAGTTTTAAAAACAGGTTTTCTCTAATCTTTAACGTTAATTATCTTCCTGTATAATTACTGAAAAATAATTCTAACCAGTGCGTTTCAATCCCGTATATATTGTGTTTCCTTATTCTCAGTTGGTTTGATGAAACCCTCAGTATACGGGTCGAAAATCGGCTTCCAAGTTGATGGTTTGGGCAGCCTAAAACTGTCATGTTACGACAGTTTTCTCGGAAAGTTTCGATCGATTTCCCGAGAGTTACATAGGTTTTAGATCTATTCTACCAAAGGGGGTTTCGAGAGGGTTAGATAGGCTCTACGTAGGATTCGACGAAATCGAAAATAGTGGAGTATGATGGGAGAACGACGAAGCGAAAGTTCCATACCTGTTGTCGAGTAAAACAGAGTTGCTCTGCTTTCTTGGTCGGCCTGGTGGTGCTCAGGCGACGGCGATCGTTCGCCGGCGGCGGGATGGCGGCGCCGGGAAGCGTAGCTCGCGCTGGAGTCGAACTCGATGGGGGGTAGGATTTGGAGGAGTTATGGTTTCGTGGTCGAAGCTCGTACGCGCGGTTATATAGGTGCTGTGTTATATGGTCGGGAGCTTATGGGATTAATTCGTGGGTGGCCGGGTTTGTTAGGCCCAACAGGTGGCCGAGCCCAGTGAGCTGAAGGATTCAGCTACTGTTCCCTTCGGGGAACAGTGGCCTATGTTATTTTTTTATTTTTTTTTATTTACTCTTCCTAATGGTGGTTTCACACAGTGGAAACTGTATGGCCACGCCCAGGTCGGGCTGGGTACTGTGCTGACGTCAGTATGACGTCAGCAATGGGTTTTTTTTTATAACAATATATATATATATATATTAACTAAATTATTTTAAAAAAATCTTAATGGTAGCCTCCCAAAAATCTAAGTTTAAATAATTAATAATATTTTATAAAAATCTTTTAATAAAAATTACATATCAATAATTAAAATTCTAACTTAACATAAATCTCAAAATTCTTTTATAATTAAAACTTCTATATAGAACCATCTTTAAAAATCAATTAAATTTATAAAAACTCATAAAATATACACAATGTCGTTATGAATTAATATAAAAATATTTCACACCATTTATGCAAGTATTTATATATAACATTGATCAAATTTAGAACTATTATTATATATTTATATATATTTTACAACATTTAAAACTTCTAAACTCCAAAATAAAAATATATTTTAAATATTAAAAGGTCAAGATAGCCATATACGATTTCATAATTTAAGCAACCAAATATTTATGTAATAAAAATATATAAAAAAATCCTCCAAAATTTTGGAGGATTACATCCTACCCAACTTATAAAAAATTTCGCCCTCGAAATTAATAAAAACTTAATATAAAGATATAACAACAAATCTTAATGGAAGAATATAGTGGGACATGTGAGTCATGTGTGTAGGGTGGTTTGTCCAGTTTATGAGGGTAAAATTTTAGAAGGAAGGGCTGGTGTTGTGCTCCAATTATCAAAGTCATGGTAGAGGAATCCAAACGATACTTGGTAGAATTTGACGTCATAAACCACTTGATTTATCAACTCAAGTGGAGAACTTTTGTCAATTTCAATAGGGCGTACAGAGAGTTTGAATAATTATCTAGCATACTAAGGTTATTGACGGGGTCACAGATCATGCATACAGTTCTCTAATGGTACAGATGATTGTGTTCATACATTTGGGTTGTGAACTAGTAAATCATAACATAGCGAAATATTATGTCATGCCTAATGTCTATCTATCAAAGGGGTGGTTTTGGTGATAAGCATGTCTAATAAAACAATTGGTAGACTAGGTTAATACCTGCTAGATCCTCAATCTTAGGATGGGTGTCTATCGCCTCCATGGTAAATGCTTGCCCCTGCCTTTGTCTATTCATCTCCTACTTAATATGAGCTGCCTGGTCAGGTAAAGGTGGTCCCCGCTGGTATCCTTGAGGTGCTCTCATTCCCGGTGCTAAGGGCCTTGGCATCTGCTGCTGAGCTAGTGATAAAGCAAGTAGTGTTGGTCCTTGGGTCTGCTGATGCGGTGCTAAGTCATGTCGTCCAGGACAATCTTTGACCTTGTGTTGCTCCGACCCACATCCTAAGCACTGGCCCAACCGAATGCGACAATCTCTCTGAATGTGCCCTTGTCTTCCACAAAAATGGCAAATAGGCTTCTCTCGAGCCTGATAGGGCCCTGCTCTCTCCTGCTGGTATGCCATGGGACGTCTGATAGGTCCACTCGGGTCAACTCTAACTGGTCTGTGCATTGGGGTAGGACGCCTCTGGTCATGCTGTGCCTCTTTACGGAGGAGCTCCTGGCTACGTGCTTCCTCCAAAACAGCTGTATGAGAGACTCGAGACTGTGTGGTAGTGTAAGGCTTGAGCTCTGGTGAAAGCCCTTGATGGAATCTCCTCGCTCTCTCCTGCTCAGTCGGTATCAACGATGCGCCAAATTTACTCTGGCGGCTGAACTCCGCATCGTACTCATCTACCGACATGTTCCCCTGCTTTAGATGAAGGAACTGGTCGTAGAGGGCGTCTCGAACATGGATGGAGAAAAATCTCTCATAGAAGAGGTCGTAGAGCTGCTTCCATGTGATTCCAGTGTCCAGTCGCCTCTCTTCAGCCTTCCACCAGTGATGATCATTATCTTCTAAGAGTAAGTCGACAGCTGTCATCCAATCATGTGCCGGCAACTGGGATGCCTTCAAGTATTTCTCTGTGCTGATAAGCCAAGCAAAAACTTCTAAAGGACTGTCGGTACCCTTAAAATTCTTAGGCCCCATGTCGATGAAATCCTTAATGGAGCCCAGATAATGTTGCGGAGCTGGTGCTGGATTTGGTATCGGGGCTGGTGGTGGAGGTCTAGCTAGGTAGGCCATCATGCTCTGCCTCAATATTTCTATCTGTTGCCACTGATATTGTAGCATAGCATACATAAACTGGGTGGTCGGGTCCGCATCAGTCGGAAGTGGAGGCAGTTGGGGTCCAGACTGTGGTAAAAACTGCTGACGCAATGGGGATGGTACAGTCTCCCCTGGTGGTACTACAGTAGTTTGCACAACCTGGCTAACTGGGGGTACTTGGGCTTCATGCTGCACCGTTGATGGGTTCGTGGTATTCTGCTGTGGCTCTAGCTGATACGGAGTCACCGGGTCATTGGGGAAACCTGTTCTCCCTAGAAAGTTGTATCACCAGATGTGATGGCTAGGGTAGGGGCATGTCCGTTGTGTAGAGTCATATTTCTGGCACGAAGATAAAGGCAATGTTAGAATAGATTCAGATAAGTTTTGAGTCAAGCAACTGAAAGAGAGTTAAATAAAGAATTCAAAATGTCAACAACCCGTGGATAAGATCCTAAAGGGCAAATATGTTAAGCTAACCATATCTCAATCCACGTAAAAATTGTGCGAAAGGCGAACCAATTGTACTATGGTTGATCAGACCACAATACACAGGTTCTGATAAGACAATGTATCAGTGGGCGCCCACCATAAAACACATGTCCTGAACAAGCTCGATGAGAGAGTAAGCTCGCAAAACTAGGCTATAATAGCAACATTAGTCAAGGTAGTCCACTTAGAAATACACAAGATAATGATGAAAGAAAAAAATATAAGTAGTTTACGCTACTTAAGAATCTAAGTCGTGTCCGGTGTTCGTGTCTCTACAGTCGTCCTACTGTTTTCTTGTCTAGGCCTTGGTTAAAGTCAAAGGAATTCTGGTTGTGCGGCTTCCTACCCAACTTATAGGAGTTGAGCTAGTAGTGTGATTACATGGTGGAACATGACGACCTAGTACGCACGATAGTGAGATAAGGGTTTACGGGAGAATGATTCAAGCAAGAAGCAATCAAGATAAACAGTTGGAAGTTCGAAATAAAGGCGAGGTAGAATGTCATATATGTGGATGAGATTCCTAATTTCTAATCCTATACGCAGGCTTGTTTGGTATAGTAAAGTAACCAAACAATTTATCTAGACCTGCATGGGCCACCACAAAAACATGTAATGCCCCAGTCCCAAAATACGTAGGACTAGGAACGTAGCATGCCAGCTGCGTATATACGAGATATACTCCAATATATGGAAATCTCGAATATACACATAAGCTGTATTGTGAATAATAATAACAGACAGTCACAGGTAAAAGCTACATTTCATCCACAGTAAATATAAAGAAAATGGTAACTCATGAATCAAAGTAAATGTCAAATATAGCTGTTGGCCGGGCGGAGACAAATCCACTACCGGCACTAGAATGAACTGAAAGGAAGTAGAGTCCAACCTCTAAGATGAATAAAATAAGAAATGATGACTAAAGAGGCTCCTCGACCCAATAGGGACAGCTGTGATCAGAAGGTACAACTCGCTCGAATGTGAAGGATGAGTCTATAGCGGAGCCATACTCCTGCGGAAAGTCCTGTACATCTATACCTGGAGAGATCACCTGGTCCTCAGAGGGACGTAACAAGATATAAAAAAGAACATGCCATATAAACTGAATAAATAATGCTCAAATAAATAAGTAAATCGAATTATAACATGGTCCAATACGCATCTACTGAACGAGCGTACCATCCCCCCAACCAAACAAGGACAGGAGATGGTAAACTAATTCACGACGACGTATCTTTCCATGCTATGAATCCAATATGGTATCCAGACCCCAACAATGTTCAATACCTTCTCATCGAAGTAGTAAGTCACACCTACAACCAAACAAGGACAAGATGTGACAAACTAATCCGCGACAAGTTATTGTTCCAAGTTACGGTCAGATACAAGTACCCAAACCAAAAGTACTCGTACCTAACGGATAAAGGTACCTAACCGTTCTAAGTGAAATATAGTTAAGAACAATCCTTCTTACGCATGGGCCTTGGCTAAATAGGATCGGCATGGTCCCCCTTTGGGCACCAGAGGCCCCGTCAGGAAGACCATGACATTTCGCAGAATCGTCAGTGGCCGTCAGTAATCATGGGTCATCAACCCCGTATCTCCAGCGGAGAGTCCGGGTCACAAGGGAAGTGTATCGAAGCCCATACGCTACGGAATTGTCCTCCCCGCCCAATGCCTACTGTGTTGTATCCACAACACAACCACTATAACTGCTAAGTCAAACTAGCATGCAACCTCTATTAGCGGTTATTCCTATCGCATGGCTTGTACGTACTGGTGGCCAGCCAATCACGCACTTCCATGTTCTACATGCGACACACAACTTCATGTTTACAACGTGTCACGGCCAATGAATGCAACACACAAGGTGGTCCCTTAAATCTAGGTTTAATTTGTAAGAAAAATAATACACAGCAGAAAATATAAACGAACAGTAAGTTCTAACAGTTATGCCATGTATCACAGTTTATTTTGCATAAAGAAAATAATTAATGCATGAAATATGAGCTAAATAAATAAACCGCGGTGGCAAGGTATCTTGCCTGGAGACAGTGTGCAGAATGGCGATGCCTGGTAACTCGAATCGTCAAAATGGGGAAGCAACGAAAGCCAACTTCTACGAACAACCTCAGATGCTGAAATAAACATCACGAACAGATTTGGCATAAAAGAAATACCTAGGAAATGCCTGTCCAAAAGTCAAATTCTAGAACAGGGGCAAAATCGTAATTTCGAGTCAAAACGATGTCCGCCGTTGGACCCGTTTTGCACCGAAATGCGTGCCAGAACCTATGGTCTCTAAAGTCATCAAACTATATGTCTATGGATCCGGTTTGAGGAGACGAACCCAACCGTATGTCCAAAGTTGGATTCCGGTGGGCGGTGCACAAATTCGCCCGTTAGAGCGGGTCGCGGGCCCGCCAATTTTTTGGCGTTCCGATCAACCTTCTCAGAATCGTACCTAACTTGGCATACAGGACCAAAAAATCGATACGGTCCTGATGGCACAAGTTTCGCGTCGATCCGACGAACGTGCACGAAGTTATGGTCAAGTTTGCAAAACGTCGATACGGAGGTATCTCGACGGATACGCACTGATTTCGTCACGCACACACAACGAAATCGAGTCCCGTCAGTTCCCACACGTAGGCAACATCCATACGCGCCTTTCGATGCGTATAGTGCGGGACCACGTCGCCCGGTTTGTCGGGGCGTACGCCGTATCGGGAATTTTTTTCCTAAAATTCTAGTTTTAAAAATAGGTTTTCTCTAATCTTTAACGTTAATTATCTTCCTGTATAATTACTGAAAAATAATTCTAACCAGTGCGTTTCAATCCCGTATATGTTGTGTTTCCCTGTTCTCAGTTGGTTTGATAAAACCCTCAGTATACGGGTCAAAAATCGGCTTCCAAGTTGATGGTTTGGGCAGCCTAAAACTGTCATGTTTCGACAGTTTTCTCGGAAAGTTTCGATCGATTTCCCGAGAGTTACACAGGTTTTAGATCTATTCTACCAAAGGGGGTTTCGAGAGGGTTAGATAGGCTCTACGTAGGATTCGACAAAATCGAAAATAGTGGAGTATGATGGGAGAACGACGAAGCAAAAGTTCCATACCTGCTGTCGAGTAAAACAGAGTTGCTCTGCTTTCTTGGTCGGCCTTGTGGTGCTCAAGCGACGGCGATCGTTCGCTGGCGGCGAGATGGTGGCGCCGGGAAGCGTAGCTCGCGCTGGAGTCGAACTCGAGGGAGGGGTAGGATTTGGAGGAGTTAGGGTTTCGTGGTCGAAGCTCGTACGCGCGGTTATATAGGTGCTGTGTTATATGGTCGGGAGCTTATGGGATTAATTCGTGGGTGGCCGGGTTTGTTAGGCCCAACAGGTGGCCGAGCCCAGTGAGCTGAAGGATTCAGCTACTGTTTCCTTCGGGAAACAGTGGCCTATGTTATTTTTTTTTATTTACTCTTCCTAATGGTGGTTTCACACAGTGGAAACTGTATGGCCCCGCCCAGGTCGGGCTGGGTACTGTGCTGACGTCAGTATGACGTCAGCAATGGTTATTTTTTTATAACACAATCTATATATATATATATATATATATATATTAACTAAATTATTTAAAAAAAATCTTAATGGTAGCCTCCCAAAAATCTAAGTTTAAATAATTAATAATATTTTATAAAAATCTTTTAATAAAAATTATATATCAATAATTAAAATTCTAACTTAACATAAATCTCAAAATTCTTTTATAATTAAAACTTCTATATAGAACCATGTTTAAAAATCAATTAAATTTATAAAATCTCATATATTAATATACAGGATGTCGTTATGAATTAATATAAAAATATTTCACACCATTTATGCAAGTATTTATATATAACATTGATCAAATTTAGAACTATCATTATATATTTATATATATTTTACAACATTTAAAACTTCTAAACTCCAAAATAAAAATATATTTTAAATATTAAAAGGTCAAGATAGCCATATACAATTTCATATTTTAAGCAACCAAATATTTATGTAATAAAAATATATAAAACAATCCTCCAAAATTTTGGGGGATTACAAGTACTACGCTTCTCTATGACATGTCACTTCTTAGATGTCTTTCTTGTATGTTCTTATTTTTTATACATGTTATTTACAGTTACAATATGCTCATATATTTTGTATCTTGCTATGTCCTCTGAGGACCTGGTCCTTTCCCAGGTATAAACGAGGAGGTTTATCCGGAGGTGTATGGTTCTGGAGTTGAGACAAGAGACATATTTGTTGGC
The DNA here is from genome assembly GCA_029216955.1 of Iris pallida. NCBI lineage: Eukaryota > Viridiplantae > Streptophyta > Magnoliopsida > Asparagales > Iridaceae > Iris > Iris pallida. Next base: position 10,415 of record JANAVB010028280.1, read on the forward strand.
CCATACAGCCATGGTCGAACTGATTTCGATAATTGACTTAAAACTTCGAGCTCGATATGAAAAGAAACAGAAGATCACAGATTTTGTCTCAACATATTTTTATACTTTAATCGGTATTTTTTTATTGAGTCTAGAAAATTGTGCGTCGGGATCACTGGCAAATTTAGAAGATCCTACTGTGAAAATCTATTTCCCATGATCCAAAACAAAAACCTAAACCTTTGTTTATCCAAAAATTCCACAAAACAAAATGACCTAGATTGACCTAACTGAACTCGACCAGAGTTTTGTCGAACTCGGTCCGAACTCGGTCAAGTAATATCACTCATGGTCAGCTGCAATTTCTACTCCTTTGGATCTGTAACGTTCAAAATTATAAATGTTAGCCCTACCGAGTTCTGTCCGAACTCTTTCCCAAAAAATCTTATAAAAAAAGAAGAATTTCATATTTCTATTCATTCATTCATTCTTCATCTTCTCTATCTATTCCAAAGCTTCCTATCTACTTAAAGAGCTTTAATTTTCCTATTTCCATGGCAACTCCTATTCTTCTAAGTGCATGTGGTTCCGATTAGGAGTATTCGAGTTGTACAAGCTTAGAGTATAAAAGTTTTCTTTAGACAGGTGTTTGAAGTTTGTTCGTAGGCTTCGTATAAGACACGACGGTATTGAAGTTGGCGTATTCTTCGGAGTAAAGCACCCGGTGCAATCTCTCAAAAATAGTAGAATATCGCGAGCAAGAGTTCTTGCAAACTGGATTAGTCCTCTCAAAGGAAAACCAGTATAAACCTTGGTGTCTGTGTATTGCTTTCTTGCCTTATTTATTTATTACTTCACTTCACTGCATTTAAGTATTTATATATAATTACCTTTGCCTAGTTAGTTTTTAATTGGGGAATATTTTCTGTTGCACTCTATTCACCCCCTCTAGTGGTTCCATCGATCCTACAATTGGTATCAGAGCACGGTTTCTCTCAAGTTGGATTTAATCTCCTTTGAGATATGGCATCATTATACCCAAGCAATGGTGAAGGCCAATCAACAAATAGGCCACCCCTATTTGATGGCACAAACTACACGTATTGGAAGACACGTATGAGCTTTTACCTCAAGTCTCTTGATTTCAATTTATGGTTGATTGTCATAAATTGTTACAAGAAACCACTACCTATTATGGTAGATGGTAATCTAGTTGAAAAACAATTTGACAGATATACCGACAATAAAAAAAAAAAAGCTAGTCTTGATGCAAAAGCTATCAATGCCTTATTCTGTGTTGTAGATAGAACTGATTTTAACAGAGTATCAATATGTGTCACATCTCACGAGGTTTGGAAACTTCTTAAGGTTACTCATGAAGTCACTTCACAATTGAAGGAGTCCAAAATCTCACGACTAACACAAGAGTATGAGGCATTCAAAATAAAGCCTAATGAGACTATTAAAATATGTTTACTCAGTTTCTAGATATTGTTAATCCTCTATCTTCCCTTGGAAAGAACACATCAATAATAAGGAGATTCAAAAATACTTTGCAGGCTAACCAAGAACTGGAATCCTAAAGCGACGACCATTACTGAAGGGAATGATCTCACAACGATGACTCTTGAAACCCTTATGGGAAAGCTTATGACGCATAAGCTAGACCTTAAAGATTTTGAAAAGCCAGCACCAAAAGAGAAGGCGAAAGCATTCAAAACCAACTACAAGACAGCTACCGATAATGAATGTGAGACAGACGGCTCAGACAATGAGCAGATAGCCCTCATGACAAGGAATTTTAGAAGATTCTTTAAGTATGAGGAGTCAGGCAAAAAAAAGAAAGATTCTAGAGACGACGAAGAACCAATTTGCTGTAGCTGTAAGAGAACAAGTCTGTTTGCAAAAACAAAAGTGTAGAACTTTATTGATACAAACTATGTAATAAGATTACAAGAATTCTGGGAAAGATACAACTGTAGGAATCCAATCTAGCAGCCGATTGCTTTATCCCTTGGACGATGTGAACTTTGAAGACGAAGCCTCTGAAGTTGAAGACAACTTTGGAAACTGAAGGCAAAAGCCTCGGAAGTTGAAGGCAAAAGCCTCGGAAGAATGCAGTAGCACTTGGGCAAGAACTCCTGGACTCTCTGATCTCTGATGCTTGATCCCCTTGAATGGAGACTTAAAACTCTATTTATAGAGTTCTGGAAATAACTAACTTTTAGTTATTCTGGACTGCGCATGATGGATTGTGCAGCAATTGGATTACGCAACAATGGACTGCACAAGCAGTTATTGGATCATGGGCCAACTGCCTTGGACACATGGCATCATTTGATTGAAATACGCATGATCGTGCATAGACAGTTGCCACGTAATGAGCAATTGATGGCATGAATGCCACATGTACTTTATCAGTTGTGTTGATAGAGCGCGCAATCTGAATTGCGCAGGCTTCGGATTGCGCAGGCTTAGACTACGCAGGTTTAGACTGCGCAGAAAATGGATCGCGCTGCCAGCTGTCCTCGAGCGTTATGCGGCACAATAAACGAACATCCTCCTCGTTCTTCATGCTGTCAGCTGTCAGGAAGATTTGATTTGTGTCAGGTAATGATGACTTTTGCCACATCATCTTGCGCAGTTGGAAGTGTGCGCAATCCAGTGTGCGCAATCTGAAGAGTACACAATCTGATGTCTGTGCAGTTCATTTGAAAGTTGTATTTCTTGATTTTTTTGACTTTGTTGATAGGTGCAACTTGATTTTTTAGGACCTACAAGACCCCCTTCAAAGTTTTTGAAATATGAACTTATTCAAAATTTTGAAATACTTTGAATTTTTGAAATTGAAATCATTTTGCGCATGAAGTGAGCTGGCTGCACAATCTAAGGGATTGTCCCCAATTTCAGACGCAATCTGAGGCGGCCGTTTCGTTTTAGAAAACTATAAATAGCCCTCTTCTTCATTTCACTTTTTTACTTTGCCTTCTTCGTGCATTTTGAGAGAAAACCTCTTAGCTCTTTCTGTCTTTCTTCTCCGACGATCTCCATGCCTACCCGACGATCCTTCGCCGCCGCTAAGGGGAATTCCCCCGCCGAATCATCGACCAGGGCTGCGCGACGAGCTTTTCGTCATGAATCCGTGCATCCTACAATGTCAGGTAGAGGACTTTAATTAAAAACCCTTTTTAGGGTTTTGATCCCACTATTCTTCAAAATCCATCTCTTTTTAGAGATGCGATCATACTGCGCCACCCTCTTTAGGGTTCTGGTTGCACAAATCAGTTAGTTCTTCATTTTTATGAAGAACGACTTTCTGCGCAATCGGTTGAACTGTGCTGGCAGATGTCAGCACAATTTGCTGATTTATGCGAGATTGTCAGCGCAAACTGATGACTGTTTGTTTGCGCAGTCTGATGTTTACGCAAACTGATGTTGTGCAATCTGATGTTGCGTATTCTGATGTTTGCGCATTCTGATGTTTGCGCAAACTGATGACAGAATCTTTGACTTGACTTGTACTAAATTTTATTTTCTCTGTATGATGTAGTTAATGTGAGAGAAGATCCAGAATATAAAACTTTTGTGTGAACTCTTTCAGAGTCAGAGTATAAAGAGGATCTCTCTCATGTACATTATCCCCAGTATGATCTGCCAACCTCCCGTCAGGCTATTCTGATATCTCAAGACAATGAAACTTTGTTGTGTTTGATGAATGGACAACCTCTAGAGTTAGCAGACGCTGTCATTCACAAGAAGCCATTATTCTTGTTCGGTGAGGCTTTTGAGAAAAGCTCTCAACCGAGGCCGAGGATGGAAGAAAGAATTATCCATCAGGAGGATAGGACACTCTTTATACCAGATATTTCCCGCTGCCTTCCTTTATCCCGGTATGCTCATGCGAGCTATCCGAGGAAGATGGAATGGAACCTACACCTTTCCAAGATGCCCATGCAGGAAAGATTTTTGTGAAGAAGGGGCCGAATAGGAAAGACATGTTCTACAGCTCCTCAGACCGATACAGTGTTTTGTTGAGAGTCTTGAAACCTGGTTGTATTCCGCCAGAGAATTCGTCCTTGTTAATGCCTGTCAGAACTCCGATATTCGCGAACGAATTTGCGAAGGTTAAAGGGAAGTACCCAGAGCAGGATATTAGATTAACTGGACTGGTAAATCCAGATTTTAAGAGGTGGAACTGCATAGAAAACTGGGTTCTGACCATGTTTGAACACAAACTATAGCAGATCAATTTGTACCAAGCAGTGCATGCCACTGTCTATGGTTTTGCCCCCAACTCACATCTGTTCTTGGCTTTAGTTGAAAGATATAATTATAGAACAGGGACTTTTATGACCCATGGCGGAGAGATGGGGTTGGCTCTCCACGAGATGAAGTATATCTCGTACTTGCCAATGGCAGATGCTCCATATGAAGAATTTGTTCCAACCAATGATGAGTTAGACAAACTTAGAAAGGAGAATGCAACAATGGTAGCAGTCTTTGAAGAACTGCTATGCCACTACAAGATCTGTTCTTTATTTTACAAGAGTGGCACACCCAATACTTGCTACTCGTCAAAATGGCTGCCTTATCTGTTTCTTAATCATATAGAAGAGAAGAAGACTAAGGAACACGACAAATGCTATCCTCATTTCTTCAAGCCATTAAGCAATACAGAAGTTATGAAGTTGATGGAAGAAAGTGGTGACTTTGATAAAGAAATGAAGGATGATTATCAATGTCCTCATTTAAAGAAATAAGACACTCTTGAAAGTTATTTGAGAATAGGATATAGACACATGTCAAAGAAAGTCCAGCTGGCGGGGTTTCTGACATATTGGCTTCATCGGTTTGTAGTCCCAGGATCCAGCGCCTTAGACCGTTTTCATCGCGGTGTTCTCTTCGCCGCCGTTAAATTAGTCTTCGGCTACAAAGTAGACCTTTTATCAGCGATGACTTGCAGGTTGAATGCTAGTCTTCGTCTATATATTGATTTAATGTTGAAAGCCAAAGGAGAAAAGGAATTTCCTCGGCTAGAATTGCCATACACATATCTATTAGGGTGGTTGCTTTTTCACCACCCTACTTTGATGGATCCCGGCATGGGAGCGGTCGACGGCAGCTTTCTGCGAAGGTACTCTCATGGTAAATGAAAGTACACTTCTTTGAGCGAATGTAGATATGCTCTGAATCTGAACAGATGAAGGAACTTTTGTTGTGCTCCTCTCCCTGCTAGATATGATCAAATCACGACTAATATGGTTCATGACTTGAAGATGCAACCTCTGAGCCGTGTAGCCTTTGAGTGGTTGAAGACAATTCGACCGTCCCATTTGGTGTATCGGTTCGAAGAGGAATGTTATTTAGAACAATATCTCCCTTGTCAATTTGCTCGGCAGTTCGGGTATGATCAATTCCATGTGGGGAATGCCATCACATGTCTTCAAGGAAAGGGCTTTTTGATAGATGGGGCCCGAGCTTGGGCTTATTATAATGCTCGAGATACGAAAGTCACGTTCTCGATGCCTGCAAATAGCAATTATGGCCCTCGGATGCTATTTACATATTCAGTATTCTATACATCTGCGAACACTTTTGCTGAGAATTTTAATCTCGCAGATAGTTTCGCATCTTCAACAAGGTTGAAGAAGGGAAGAGTCGCCTTGTCGCTCCCCGGAAATGATGAGGTGCATGAGCCAGTAGATGCACCTTTAGAAGCTTCAAGGGACATTATGTTCCCTGATGAGACAAACGTGGCACTGCGTGTCTCTTTGAAGGTGGGTAGATATCCTACAAAGAAGAGGAGAAGATAGGAGCCTCCCGCTCCGACAGCCAAGAAGAAATTGATATTAGATCATTCCTCGGAAAAGATCACTACAAGGTCTCAATCTCGGCAACTGGCCGAGACAACTCATCAAGATGCTACTACACCGACCTCTGTAGAAAGACAAGTCGAGCCAATAAATGTAGAGAGTCCGGAAAGACCTTTGCACAGAAAGAAAAGGTTGGTCCGTAGACATCAAGTTTTGCCTTCGATTGTAGCAGATGCTGTAGCGGGCATCACAATGTCATCTCCTACTCCCATCCCTGAGTCTAGTCAAAGGGAAGAATTTGAACCAATGGAAGAGAGGGATGATGCCGATGAGCCCAGAGAAGAAAAAGATAATGCAGTCCGATCTCCTCCGCCTGTTACGGAGACGACTCGACTTCCTCCAACTCCTAGAACCCTCCGAGAAGAGAAGGAACATGAAGTAATTGCAGCTCTAGAAGATTGTGACTACGGCCTGGAAGATTATATTGACCAAGTTACAACTACCAGCTGGAATGCTCCAAAAGGAGATGAAGATGAGGAAAGCTCTTCATCTGAAGGTGAAGATATGCAAGATCCCAACAGGGATGATGAAGAACACATGTCTCCTGCTGCTGCCGATGATACTTCAGATCCTAAAAAGGATATTGAAGTAGAGGCGTCCTCAGAAAAAGCAGCAGACGAAGAAGTTCCAGAAGAAACTCCCGCCACTGATCCTCAAGGTATAGAATGGAATTAGCAATCTTCTTTAAAATAGATTGATAGCTAATATCTTTATTTGTATTTCTTGCAGATCTTGAGACTCTTCCAGCACCTTCGACGTGCCAGGCCATCGTGCCCGTAACGACGGTGATTGTTAGTAGCAGTCATCATCTATCTTGTGGTTCTGAAGCGGGCAGTAGCCAAGCTGTTGAGGCTGAAGCGACTTCTGCTCAGCTGGAGTCCATTCCTGCGGGGGATAGGCTCATCACTGGATCAAACCAAGGTAAGACTGTCTTCATTTGATCTTTTTGGTCATTAGCAAACGACCGACAAAATGATAATTTTACTTTTGCAGAGGAACAACCAGGAGGAGCGACTAGCTCCACTTTGGCTCCTTTATTTAAAGAGCCTGCTATCCAGACGCAAGAGATCGAGCATCCTGTGCCTCGTCCTCAACAGGAGTAGCTGCCACTCCTGGGACTCTGGCAATTAATCAGCAACTCGTCCAATCGTTCACCAGATGCTTCTTTGAATCTTTGGAACCTCTAGTTCATAAGATGATGGATAAAGAGGGTGCTAATTTTTCCATGGTTAGAAATCCAACTTCTCTCTTGGTGAGGGCTATAAAGGAACAAGGAGACGAAGCTCAGGCCACTCTCCTTGATCATATACTGAATGAGCTGGAAGTATCCATAAAGAATTATAAGGAACTCAACAAAGAGAAAGTGGAATCTTTAGTGCAGGCCGAGTTTGAACAAATGGCCCTGACAGCTGATATGGAAAGGATAAATCTTCAAAATCTCTTGGAGGCCTATTCCACAAAATCTGCTGAGTATAACTCTAAGCTGGAATCAGTGACTTTAATGGCTGAGAGAAAAGAGCAAAGAGCTGCTGAGCTGAGAGCAGAAATTGTACGTCTCCAGAAAGAGTTAGAAGAGGAAATTATTGATCATCAAATTGCAATTGAGCAATACAATGCTTTGACTCAGGAGAGGGATGATTATGTGGCAACTCATGGTGCAGAGATTACTCGTCGGACGGTAGCCATGCCCGTTTTCAATGAAGAAACCGGGATAGAAGAAGCCAGAAGGAGGGTGATGTCTACCCGTGAAGAATGGCTGCAGACTCTGAAGCAACAGATTGCTACCTTGATAATGCCTCCATCTTAGTGGAACATTTTGTACTTTTATGTCTATTTTTGTGGCTCATGTGCTTTTGTAATGCCTCATATTTTGGTTAATAAAAGACATTTTGCTGTGGCTCCATTATTTGTTGCATATCTTGTTTAGATATAAATAACAGAGAAAATATATTCAGAGGTGCTAGACATGATATATTTCTTAATGATTTTATAGAAAATAATTATATTCATTATATCTGCTCAGAGGTAATATGGTCATGGCAGAATATATTAAATATTATTATTTCAATTGACAACTTAATCGAAAATGACAAGTTGCTGATGTGGATAATTAACGATGATGAATCGTCAATATATGATGAATGAACGGGAAAACCGTCAAATGATGGAATGAACAGACAAATAGTCAAAATGGATGATAACGAACGAATGAATCGTCAAGTGATGATGAATGAACGGGTGAACCGTCAGATAATGATGAATGAACGGATGAACCCTCAGATAATGATTAATGAACGGGTAGCCCGTCAGGTGATAATGAATGGGTGAACTGTCAGATAGTAATTAATGAACGGATGAACCGTCGGATAATGATGAATGAACGGATGAACCGTCAGATAATGATTAATGAGCGGATAGCCCATCAGGTGATAATGAACGGGCAAACTGTCACATGGTAATAAATGAACGGATGAACCGTCGGATAATGATGAATGAACGGATGAACCGTCAGATAATGATTAATGAACGGATAGCCCGTCAGGTGATAATGAACGGGCGAACTGTCAGATGGTAATAAATGAACGGATGAACCGTCGGAAGAATGTGTCACTTCGTTGTTTGAGGAACCTCTGCCTATAAATATAACAGAAATCTGACAGGAACGAGCACTTCCACTCTTCAACATAAAAATGTCGTCTGGAGAAGTATCCAAGAAGGCTGAAGTCACCTCGAAGGTTCAGAAGGGCACCGAAGAATGCCCTGTCGATCCAGTTCAGCCAAAGGAGGCAGAAGCAGGCGAAGGTTTGTCTGCACCCAAGCCACCGCGAGACATTCTAGACTTTCTGCTTGAACCAGGAATGACTGAAGAAGAGGAAGCCATGAGGATGGCTGCTTGCAAGTTCCTCGTGGGTTCCAGCAAGGAAGTTCTCAGCTCCTTTGCTGACCGTGTTTTTGAGAAGGACGACAGTGGTCCGCGTCCAAATGTAGAGAAGGATGATAGTGACCTTCCTCAATATCATGTACTATCATATGATGAAATAAAATTTGAATTTTATTTATGAACTTGAACTTGTCTGATGATTTACAAGTATTTACATTCATACATAATACTTTTTAAGGAACTTGCCATTGATAGGCATCATAGCAATTCGGCCGTCTAGCTCTGAGAGTTGATAGGCTCCATTTTAGAAGACTTTGCTTACAACATAGGGACCTTCCCACTTCGTATCGAATTTGCCTTTGCTCATATGAGTCATAGTCATAGGACGTCTGACCGTTAGAACAAGTTCTCCTTGCTGAAAGGTTCTGACCTTAACTTTACGATTAAACCTTCGAGATGCGAGCTTGGTATAACTCAATATGTTGTTGAGCCATTAGTCGCTTCTCATCAAGTGCTTCTAATTCTTGAAGTCGAAGGAGATCATTATTCTCTGTAGTGAGCTCGTTAGCAATGGCAATCCTTAAAGAAAGAATTTGCAGTTCCAGAGGAAGAACAGCTTCACAGCCATAAACCAGAGAAAAGGGTGTAAAGCCTGTAGGATTGCAGACTGTAGTCCGGTAGGCCCAAAGACATTCACCAAGCTTTTCGCTCCAGTTTTGTTTGTTAGTAGATACAAACTTCTTGAGGAGTTTAATGATAGTTTTGTTAAAAGCTTCAGCTAAACCATTAGCAGCAGGATTGTATGCTGTCGAGGCGACGTTGTCAATCCGATGATCATTACAAAATCTAGTGAATTTTTGGCTGATGAATTGAGGTCCATTGTCATGGATGATTCTTTGGGGTACACCAAATCTGTATATGATGTGGTGTTTAACGAAGTTGATGACGCTACTGGTCTTGACTTCAGCCAGTGGTATAGCTTCAGCCCACTTGGAGAAGTAATCCGTTATTGCCAGTATGAACCGATATCCTCTAGAAGAAGGAGGATTAATGGGACCTATGACATCCATGCCCTAAGCTTCAAAAGGCCAGGAAGCAGCAGTCGGATGAAGGAATTCCGATGGTTGATGAATGAAGTCTGCATGAATTTGACAAGCATGACATTTTTTTGCATATTTAATGGCATCTGATACCATAGAGGGCCAATAGTAACCCATGCATCGAATGTGATCTTGTAATTTAGGACCGGGTTGATGTGCACCACAGACACCGTCGTGAGCTTCGTACAACATTTGTTTTGCTTCATCACCAGCGAGACAGTGTAGGAGAAGACCGTCATAAGTTCGTCGATAAAGTGTTTTGGTGGTTTGATTATAATAGAATTAGAGAGATCGTCGACGAACGCTCGTAGCCTCCTTAGGATCTTCGGGGAGTATGTCATGAACCACGAAGTCGATGAAAGGAGTTCTCCAGTCTTCATCGATAATATTGACTTCAGCAAGATTGCTGAATTCAATATTACGATTGTTTTCAATACAGAACAATTCTCGGTTAGAGACAACTACCACCTGTTGTCTTTTAATAGGGATGGCTAAGACAGCTGCAAGATTGGCCAAAGCATCCGTTTCAGTATTGCAAACTCGTCGAACATAGTCGATGAAGAAAGCTTTGAATGATGTAGCTATGTTAATTGCTGCTTCATGATAAGGCATCAGATCTTGATGACGAACTTCGTAGATTCCTCTAACCTGGTTGATAACCAACTTAGAATCACCATAAACATCGAGATATTTGACATCCAATTGTTTGGCTAGCTGAAGGCCGATGAGTAGGGCATTGTACTCCGCTACATTGTTGGAACAGGGTTCATCTAAAGAGTAGGCTCTTTGGATGGTTGATCCGTCTGGAGAAACAAGAACAACTCCAACACCTGCTACGATGGCACCATTTGGTCCAATTCTGGATGCACCATCAAAGAATAGATACCAGGTTGGAAATTCTTCAGAGATCATGTTGACTTCCAATATCTCGTCTAGAATTTTGTCATAGAACTTGGATGTTTCTGGTACAGGATGAGCTGCTAAGAAATCTGCCAGCACTTGATCTTTGACAGACTTTTGAGGAACATACACCATGTCATATTGAGCTAGAAGGATTGCCCACAGCCGAGAATTGAGTGTGCTAGGCTTCTTCATGAGTACCCGAAGAGGATTAACTCGGGATATGACATAAATAGTTTGTCCAATGATATAATGTCTCGTCTTCTGCACAGCGAATATAAGAGCTAGGCATTCTTTCTCGACCGGACTATAACGGTGTTCAGCACCAATCATAATACGACTGAGATAGTAGATGGCCTGTTCATGACCTTCTTTATTCTTTTGGGCAAGTAAAGCACCCAATGAATGGTCCATCGCACGGACATACATTAAGAACGGAATACCGAAGATTGGTGGCACCAAGACTGGTGGGTTCATGAGATACCGTTTGATATCTTCGAATGCTTGTTGACATTCTTCAGTCCGAACGAAAGATACACCTTTCTTCATTAACTGAGTGAATGGTCTACAATGTCCAGACAAGTTCGAAATGAATCTCCTGATATACGCAAGTCGACCTTGGAATCCTCGTAGCTCTTTTAGGTTGCGTGGAGGACGCATCTCTTGAATGGCTTTGATCTTCTCGGGATCCACGTGTATACCCTTAGAGGTAATGACGAAGACGAGAAACTTGCCACTAGAGACTCCAAAGAATGACTTGGTGGGATTCATCTTGAATTGATGTTGGCACATGAGATTAAAGATTGTTCTCAAGTCTTGGATGTGATCTTCCTTTAGACGACTTTTGACAACGATATCGTCAACATAACATTCGACAGTCTTGCGGAGATGATCTTTGAAGATGGTACTCATAGCCCGTTGGTAGGTTGTACCAGCATTCTTGAGACCAAATGGCATTATTGTATAGCAATAGACACCACGAGGAGTACGGAAAGAGGTATGTTTTTCATCTTCAGGATTTATCTTGATCTGATTATATCCAGAGAATCCATCCATAAAAGATATTTGCTCAAACCCACAGGTATTGTCAATCATGACATCCGTGATAGGGAGAGGAAATTCATCTTTTGGACATGCTTCATTAAGATTTCGGAAGTCGATACCGACTCGAACTTTGTCGGTTTTCTTTAGAACTGGAACAACGTTAGTCACCCAGTCAGGATGTTGTTCTTCTCGAATAAAGCCACAAGCAATGGCTTCTTGATTTCATCATCGATCGCGTCCACCATTTCTGGTTTGAAATGCCGTTGTTGCGGCTTAACTGGTTTTGCATTGGGCAAAATGTTCAGCTTGTGCGTAGTAATCTTAGGATCTAAACCTGGCATGTCTTCATAACTTCAGGCAAAGACATCGATATATTCTTTAATAAGAAGAATCGACTCTTGTTTGTCTGCTTCTGGAAGATTTTTGTTGATGAAGATTGGACGAGGTGATCCGCTTTTGCCTACGTCAACTTGAACTAATTGATCTTCAGTAGGAGGTTCTCGTTGTTCAAAGCGAAGTACCCATTGATTATCCATATGTTGAGCCCAAGGATCTGTTTCTGGATTTTCTTCAACATCCTCGTCATAGCTTTCTAGAAGTTCGGCGGAGACCATGTTAGAGGATACGATCAGTCGATGGACTTCACCGATGCTGGTGTCAGAATCCCAAGATCTGGAATCAGAAGAATTAGAGCGTTCTTCACTGTCGGAGTCAGAAACTGCTGGGGATAAAATCGGAGGAGAAGCATATCTGAGACCTTTCTTAGTCCTGCTGTAGTATATTTTTGACTTTCCTTTTGGAACAGTCGTACGAATAGGAGTTCGTCTATCTTTACCGTAATTGAGGCCACTTTTAAAGTCATAGCCCATTTTTCGGATGATATCTTTTGATTGTTGACTGTAACGACAGAGTTGGAGACGTCCTGTATCGTTAAGTTTACTGTCATCCATATAGCTGAATTGTTGTTCCGGTCTTTTACTAAAAAGTATTGGACTTTCACCTTTCTTTCGAGAAGGGACAATACGGTAAGAATCATCTGGATCTTCAAATGATACTTCTATTTGAAAAGATTGTACAACTCCTATTGTAATTGATTGGAAGCTATCTAACATATCCAAATAGCATTTAGTATGATAAATAACATCAGTATACTGGAAAGTAGGTGCTTTTTCATTAATTTATACATTTGTATTTACAGCAGGACCTTTAGCCTTAGCAGGCTTGGTCAGATTGATTACAAGAGGGGGAGAAGAAGAACGTGGAGGTGGCTTCTTACGACGGAGGTCGATAACAAGTGGCTCAGAGGAGGTGAGCTCCCTTTTTTCCTTGTTGTGAGTGAGATCAAAAACAAATGGCTCAGGAGAAGCGAGCTGCTTTTTATCCTTGTTACGACGTAAGTCGATAACAAGTGGCTCAGAAGAGGTGAGCTCCCTTTGATTTTGCTCAGCATTAACTGACTTCTTTTGGACTGGCAAGTGAATAGCCAGTGGTTTAGAAGACTGTGGATAAGAAACTCGTCCTTTAACAGGTATGATAAGAGTGTCTTTGGGCGCTACTTCTTGTTCTTCTTCAGTGTCTAAGGCTAGCACAACCTTCATGAATTCATTCTTGTACCTACGAGCGTCGTTGCAGTATGCTTCAACGCCTTTGAAAGGATAGAGATCAGCGACCTCTTTTTGTACCTCTCCTTTATCATCAACATATTTGAAACATTGATGAAGAGTTGATGGAACAATATTGTGCTCATGTAAGAATGGTCTCCCCAGTAGAGCATTGTAAGAACAACCATGATTGTCAATGATATAGAAAGTCGCCTTTGTGTGAAGATTGCCTATTTGGAGTTTTAAGCGAATCTTGCCCAAAGGTTCACTCCTTCCCTGATTGAATCCAAGGATGGTGGTGATTGTACTGGAGAGACTATGTACAGGAATTTTTAGAGCATCGAGCATTGTCTTTGGCATAATGCTGAGAGCAGATCCTGGATCTATCAAGATACGATCGACTTTCATCGAATCAACATATCCTGTATAGTAGAGAGGACGATCATGCCTATTGTCTTCAAGTAGCATATCATCTTGTGTGAAAGTGATGTTCGGAATTAACTCCAGAACACTATGACAATGGAGACAAGAAACAGTCTCCGCTTCCGACTTCTTGAGAAGGGCTAGACAAGTCTCAGCTTGCATGAGAGCTTCACTTAGAGTTTCTCGCATTTCTTTGGAAAGACGCAAGAGCTCAAAGATAGACATCCTTGCTGGTGTATTGGCTAATTGAGCCAATATATCAAAGTTGTAAGGCTTTTCAAGTCCTGTAGAGGATGATTTCTTCAAAGGCTTATCAAAACGGACTTGTTGTTTGCCTTTATCAGCAACCACTGGTTTGGGAGGAATGGGTATCACAATCGATGAGGATGTAGAAGGGATCTCTTCAATAAAAGCAGGTTGTGCTAATGCAGGCTCAGAAGAAGAGGCGGGATTCTCTTGAGTTTCAGGGTAATCTTTCAGATAAGCTTTCCCTGATCTAGTGTCCAATAGGATTTCTTCATCAACTATGGGGTCAAAAGACACCATGTTGCAAATCTTTGTCTTGCCTTTGGAGCGATCTTTCTTCTTAGAAGAAGAGGAAACCTCGAACTCGGAAGCAAGATCAGGATGGATCCACATAACCTCACCATTGTCAAGAGACAAAGGAACGAGACCTTCATTTGGTGGAGAAGGGAGATTTTCAATTTCAAGAGTAGCCTTTGGAATGGGAATGACACCATGTTGTATCATCTGTGGGGGGAAAGTTACCGAACTAGACCGAGACCATGTTGGCGGTAACAGTCTTCTCATCTTGTTGAAGAGTGACAATGCCAGCATTGACAAGCTCTTGAATCTTACCCTTGAGCACATAACACGCTCGAGTAGGATGTCCAATGAATCAGTGGTAGACACAATACTTAGGATGATCGGTCTTACCGACTTCATCAGACTTCTTTGGATCTGGGAGTTGGATCTTGTTGCTTTTAAGTAAGCAATCGAAGATACTTGTAGTGTCATTCTCATCAAAAGAATACTCTACCTTAGGACGAGGTTCCCTCGGTTGAGGTGCAGAAGGAGTGGAAGTAGACGTAAGCGGAGCTACGTTGACAGTCAAGGACTCTTTGCTCTTCAAATTAATATTCAGAGTCTCCTTGTTCTTGCGGTTGTTCTGACAATTACTGCCACCTGATGTTTGATGTTCGTCACGATCTGGGTTAGACATTTGTACCCCCAGCTGTTTGAATTTTTCAGCACTCACTTCAGCTGCTTTGGCATTGACGATGAAAGATGGCCAATCTTGGAATTGAGTTGAACCTGTCCACATGCTGATGATAGGCAAGAGATTTGCCTTGCAAGTGTCTATGGTAATAGCAGCAGGAGTTCCTGGAGGCATCTTCAAGGCTTCTCGACGGAACCGTTCGATGAAACTCTCAGCAGTTTCATTTTGTCTCTGTTTGATTTTATTGAGGGCAGAAATAGTCATGTCATTGAATCCCTCATAGAATCGTTCCAGAAAGATTTGCTTGAGACCTGAAAAAGAAGTGATGCAACCATCGGGCAAACTTCTGTACCAGTCGTATGCTACGCCGGCTAAACAACCGACGAACACTCTGGTAAGAAGAGCGTCATTTGGTTGGAGTTGAACAGTCATTACCTCGAAGTGATTGATGAACTGGCTTGGTGAGGTATTGCCGTCGAAGAGAGAGATTGTTAGGATTTTATATTTAGGAGGAAATGGGACTTCCTTCCATTCAACTGGATAAGGTTGCTTGATTCCTAACCTTTGCAAGTTGTCCTTCTCTTTGAAGGCTTCGAACTGAGTTCGCAAGAGTTTGACAGCTTCATTGGCGTCCTCTGATGATGAAGAAGGAGCAGGTTGGGTCAAAGTGGTAGGAGGAGGCACAGCATTATAAGCACTACCCCCAGCCCCTGATTGACTAGGTGTAGTTTGAACTAGTACTTGTATAGGAGGCATTTGAGGAGATACTACCCCCAGCCCAACATTGACGGGTACCGATGATGCTATGACTTCAGGACTCACAGCAGGTACAGTCAGTGGGGTGACATGTTGTGCCACAACGATAGAATACATACTGGCGACCATTTCAGCCATGGTCTTCCGTTTGTCTTTTAATACAGCTATACGCTGTTCTTGATTTGCAGATGTTGAAGCATCTGGATCTTCATTGACAACATAAGCTGTCACTTCTCTTGGTACAGTGGAGGACACTGTATGTTCAGAGCTTTCGCTGTATGCATCAAAGTCAGAGAAAGAGTCGTCTCCTGACTGAGAAGTAGGAAGATAACCCGAAGGATCTTGAAGAAGATTCCTTTGACCGATTGTATCTCGGCTTTGGGAACGGGTATGTCGAAATACTCCTTCAGAGAATTCTTGGAGTAGATCTAGATACCGTTGGCTTGGCTTGCGAGGTTTGCCGTACTTGGAGCACTTTCTACCTCCAGTGTTTCGAGAAGTCATGTTGACAGAAGCGTATAACACTTCTTCATCATCTGATATAGGTTCAGAATTTGCAAAAGTCAAACGATCGAAGACAGATCGCTTTGTTGTTTGAAAACAACATTGGATGATGACTTTATGATTGCAATGATGATTAGATGATTGAATTGAAGGTGTTGGGACATTATCCCGTTTTTGCCTGAGATGTTCTCGGAGATCGGAAACCATACCGGGACGGGAAAAGGTTCTGGGAATATGTTCTTTAACAATGTTAGGAACATGGTTCCGATTCTTCAAATGTTTAGTCCCCTGTGTATACAGTGAAGTACTCACCTCATTGGCATAGGTGTCAGGATTTTTGCTCCTGGAAGCTTGTCTTTGAGGTTTGATCTTCGGCATTGGCTGTTTACGTTTTGCCGAAGTTGGCTGTTAAGATATGTTCTTAGATCTACAAATTCACCCCCAGGGGTTTCTGTTTGAGAGACCAACAGCTTTCCCTGTTTGGAACGGTATATCTTGAAAGTTGGAAGGTCTTGGAATTCTTCTACCGGGGTAGGCAGAATACCTCTTTGATCAGTACAAGTTCTCTTGAAAGAAGAATCCTTATATAAAGGAATTCTTGTACTGACTGGTGCCGAAGCATGTTCAGATTGATCTTCTACGGTAAAGATCGAAGAAGATTGAGAAAAGACCAAAGGGCCTTTTTTTTTGTCTTGTGAAGAAGGGTTAGCTAAAGAGCGTTTCCCTTTGTTATCTTCCAAGTCATGAGACAAGGAAGTTTGAGAAAAGACCAACGGGCCTTTTCTTTTGATCTGAGGAGAAAGAGGACTAGCCAAAGGACTACCCCCAGTGAATTGTGTTGGAACAGTAGAGTGCTTAAGAGGAGGAGCAGAGGTTTTTCCTTTGTTATGAGAAGAAGAAGATTTAGCCAAAGGGCTATTATTTTTGAATTGCGCAGGAATAGTTTGCGCATGGATGGATGGCGCACTGGCCACTTGCGCATGAGAAACTCTGGCAGAAGGTGCACTGGTTCTAGCCACAGAAGCTGTGGTTTGCACATTAGGAGTTCTTGTTTCAGAGTGCTTGGGATGCACTCTAGTTGATGGAGTGTTGGTTTGTGCAGGAAAAGTTGCTGCCAACTGCGCCAAAGACATAGGAGTCTTGTATTTTGACAAGGCAGCATATAAAGTGGCCTGTGCAACAGTTGCAACAGACTGCACAGCAGTGGTTGAGATAGACTGTGCAACAGTTGGCACAGCAGATTGCGCATTAGTCTGACTAGCAGACTGCACAATAGAGTGCGCAGCAATCTTGGTGGCAACACTGCCAGATTGTGCAGCAGTCTTGGAAACCATACTAAGCGCACTTTGCTCTTGGCAGAAGTGGCTGCAGTACGGGGAGTAGTTTTGGAGTTGAGCATCGCCTCGTAGGCTGTCTGGTTGACTTTAATAACCAGCGTCTTCTGCGTCTTTCCGATAGACGCTACATCACATTGAGTTGCTACTTCCTCATCGGAGGAGAAAGTCTTCCCCAGCAGAGTCGCCATTTTGTTTGCAAAAACAAAAGTGTAGAACTTTATTGATACAAACTATGTAATAAGATTACAAGAATTCTGGAAAAGATACAACTGTAGGAATCCAATCTAGCAGACGATTACTTTATCCCTTGGACGATGTGAACTTTGAAGACGAAGCCTCTGAAGTTGAAGACAACTTTGGAAACTGAAGGCAAAAGCCTCAAAAGTTGAAGGCAAAAGCCTCGGAAGAATGCAGTAGCACTTGGGCAGGAACTCCTGGACTCTCTGATCTCTGATCTCTGATGCTTGATCCCCTTGAATGGAGACTTGAAAGTCTATTTATAGAATTCTGGAAATAACTAACTTTTAGTTATTCTGGACTGCGCATGATGGATTATGCAGCAATTGGATTGCACAACAATGGACTGCACAAGCAATTATCGGATCATGGGCCAACTGTCTTGGACACATGGCATCATTTGATTGAAATGCGCATGATGGTGCATAGACAGTTGCCACGTAATGAGCAATTGATGGCATGAATGCCACGTGTACTTTATTAGTTGTGTTGATAGAGCGCACAATCTGAATTGCGTAGGCTTCGGATTACGCAGGCTTAGACTGCGCAGGTTTAGACTGCGCAGGAAATGGATCGTACTGCCAGCTGTCAGCCGTCCTCGAGCGTTATGCGGTGCAATAAACGAACAGTCTCCTCGTTCTTCGTGCTGTCAGCTATCAGGAAGATTTGATTTATGTCAGGTAATGATGACTTTTGCCACGTCAGCTTGCACAGTTGGGAGTGTGCGCAATCCAGTGTGCGTAATCTGAAGAGTGCGCAATCTGATGTCTGCGCAGTTCATTTGAAAGTTGTATTTCTTGATTTTTTGACTTTGTTGATAGGTGCAACTTGATTTTTTAGGACCTACAAAGTCTCATCAAGAAAGATTATCCTATTATAAGAAAGGAAGCAAGCATGATTAGTCAAGCAAGAGAAGGACTTCGACTAAAAACTATGCTAACACTAGCATCTGGTCTGAAAGCGAAGCTAGTGACTCTGAAGAAGAAGAAGAGAAGCCTCGCAATACAACAAATCTCTGCTTTATGGCCACAGATGCTAAGGTAATATCGAACCCTCTCTATGAAAAATTTACATTTGATGAACTGTCTCATGCCTTCACCGATTGTTAGAAGATCAGAGGAAAATAATGGATTTATACAAAAGCGCCAAGAAAGAGCTAAAATTTGTACAATCTGAGTTTTCTAAGCAATCTCGTATGCTAGAAGATATTAGAAATTCTTATAGTCATATGAATGAGGTTACTTCTTTAAAGCTGAGTCTACATGATGCTCTTAAAAATCTTGAGAAAGCTAATCAAGAAAATGTATAACTTAGCGATCTCTATGAATTAGAGAGAAAGAAGTACAATATTGCTGCTCAGAGAATATATGCACTCACGACCAAGTATAATGAAGCCTGTGACGTCTCTAAAAGGTTACAGATTAAGCTGGGCAAACAGGTTGTCAAACCTATAGCTCAAGTGAACACAAGTCACAAGGCTAAGCACAAGCACAACATGACCAACACTGCTAGAACTACTAAAAGCCATGCATATATGTATACCTTTTCACACAACAAAAAACATACACTTCTTCAAAAATACATATATATGATCTTCGAACTACACCTAGCACTAAAACTTTTGCTACATGTTATTATTGTGGTATAAAAGGACATGTATCACACCAATGTAAGATTATAAAGCTAGAAGATATGAATATGTATGTATGGGTTCCAAAAGCTAACAAATCAGGACCCTCAAGAAAGTGGGTACCAAAGGTTACATCTTCAACTTGTGTTGTAGGTGGATCTTCCTTCTCCTACTAGAAGCAAGTAGATCCTCAATAGTGGTTGCTCTAGGCATATGACTGATGATAACACATTGTTTGCAACTCTATCAATGAAGAAAGAAGGCTATGTCTCCTTTGGAAATAACTTGAAAGGATATATAATTGAAGTTGGCGACATAGGTACTTCTTCCTCACCTTTACTAAAGATGTATGCTTAGTAACAAAATTAAAATATAACATGCTAAGTATTAGTCAATTGACTGATCATGGTTATGGAATTAATTTTTTTGAGAATAAATGTTTTGTTTATGATAAAACTTATGGAATAACTTCCTTTGAGGGAATAAAAGAGGACAATATATATGTATTATATCTGTCAGAAAGTACTAACAGTACAAAGAAGTGTTTGTTCACCACTCAAAATGAAAGCAGGGTATTGCATATGCGTCTTGGACATACGAACAAGGATACTATTGCAAGATTGCCTATAAAGAAACTGGTAAGAGGCTTACCTGATATTACATTCAAGAAAGAGTCTGTGCCGAATGTGAAAAGAACAAGGCATCTAGTTTATCTTTCAAATCAATATCAAGTGGCAGTTTCAGGACCTGGCATTGCGCGAGTGCAATCTTGACTTACGTAGCATCACGCCCAAGCGAGGATGATCACTCCTCTGGGAACGGGGCGTGACAGATTGGTATTAGAGCACGACTTTACATCCTTGGACTTTATGTCGATTCTCTCAGTTTTAAAAACTCGTTCATGGCTAAAAGAGGTATACGCTCTCTCTTATTGTTCTTTGGAATGTTCCATACAATAAGTCTAATATTTTTAAATGCTCGTGCAAGTGTTTAGTTGAACGAGATAGATATGCGAAGACCTTTGTGCCAAACTGTGTCAGACTTGAGTTGAAAGGAACCCGTGCTAAAGTTAACAAGTGGTGTATGTGCCGAATAACTTTATGCTGACATTAGTGAATGAGTACGTGCGACCCGAATATAGTTCGAGCGGGATGGCTATGCACACAGCCTTTTGGATAAGTTATGTTGTATATCGCTCACCTAGACCTTTTGGTGTGAGCGAGTTTGCGAGCGAGATTGAATATCGCTCGAATGAGAATATGTTATACTTAGAGTATATGTTGATAGAGATGCTATCGGACCAATACTAAGGCAAACAAAGAGAATGGTGTTCGGGTTTTGAGGAATAGCTCGAACGGTTAATTATTTCGAGGAGTATGAATCAGAAATATGATTTGCATGATAGATTATCGATAGAGGTATACGAGATCTGGAGTATTGAAGCGACACAATGGATCGTACTAGAGTTTCGAGGAACGGATCGAACAAATGTATAACGAATGATGTGAACATAATTGAAGACAGGATCGGATGACTAAATCCCTAAGTGGTTTATGTGATAGCCTCGAAGAGGATTGAGAGTGAGTTTTAACGATTGGCGAGCGGCTCAAAGCCTGAATGGTGTATGGGATAGCCTTAAGGATGTCGATCGAACTGAACAAGCGTCGCAGTATGCGAAGCATTAGATTGAGTAAGTTGAAATCTTGAAGTTTTTGATGAGTTGATTCGAACGAACTAGAAACGATGCATACCGGATTAGGATTACACAAGTACAAAATACAAAAATGATTGGGTAAATAGATTGAATCAAGAAAAAAGTTAAGGTGTAATGAAAGGATGACTCGGTCGAAAAATTAATAGGAATCGTATACGAAAAGTTAGCACGATCGAAAGTTAGCGTACATGAAAATGTTGATTTGAAGATACGAGAATGACTCTAAGGATTGAGGATAGATGTTGCTCGATGACTAAAGTTAGCATAGAACGATGCGAATTGAGAAATTACGTTGCAGAACTCGGATTTTGTTGTAAAATAATATCGTCGGGTTATGTACATCATCGATGGTATTGAGACGTATCAAAGATTGATGTGCGATAACTCGGTGGTACACCGATTCGAGGAATGATGATCGTGTCAAATATTATTGTTCAAATGGAATATATACTTAGGATTTTGATAGTAATGGATAAAAATGAAAGTGTCCTGATTGCTTCGATAATAACCACAACGTTGACGTTCTTGAATTATGTGAGCGCAACTCCAGCCTCATACAAGTGTCATGCCAGATTAGGGAAATCATTCTGCAGGAGCGTTGGCATGGTAATTCATGTCCAGCAGGGATGATCGAACTTGCAGGAGATAATGGCATGGCAATTGGATGATTTTGACTTATGGTTTGATGCGAAGGAGAATTCGAGGGTTGTTTGGACTTATGATTGACGATAAAGTAAGTTTAAGGATTGAGTAGATCCAATATGCGTATCGAGAATGAATTACTCTAGACTGAAAGCAAGAGTTATGCCCCGATGAGGACGATTATCTTGTGGGAGAGCTAGAATGGTGATTTTATGTTTAGCGTGGATAATCGAACTTGCGGAAGATTAGGGCGTGACATATGGTTATGCTAGACGACCTTGTGATCGAATAGGTGAATTGTATTAAATGACTTAAGAAATAGGGTATGAGAATTATGGTTTAGTGACAAATCGTGTCATGGTGTACTTGACTGGATAGGTGGGTTATATCGAACATGTTTGAAGAAATAGACTATTCGAATTACTAGTTTAGAAGTGTGATATTAATATGTCGACGATTTGTTTGAGATGAACTTACCGTAGGATGGCTTTACTGAACGGACTCGGACCTCGCACGAAGAATGTCTTGATGCGAAAAGGATGAACACTGCTGGATGGTTAGAAATCTGAGTGAAGCGAGCATGGGTAGAGTATCCCGTACTAACGAGCGATGGTTTGACCATAGGATTGGGGCAAGCATCATACAACGAGTTTGTACGATGAACTACGAACTTGAGTTGTAACTATGACCTTGTGAGCTGACCTAGAGGGTAGGAAGACAACCCTATGCCGAGTAATTGAACCTGTGTAACCGATCTGGGGCAAAAAGACTTAGAGTTAGGGTTTGAAACTGGGAGAGTGCGCTAGCGACATTGATAGCAGACCCGAACGAAGTGAATGATAGGAATCGGTGATGCATAAGTAAAGTTGGGATAACGAATTGAATCATCGCTTGGAAGACGTACATGATGGTAGTGTAATGCTTGGTCTTGAATCAGACTAAAATTACTTAGATTTTGGTCGACTCCGCTAGAAGAAATTGTATTGATTTCATAAGACGAGAATCCTTGAGAAATAAATCGTGTCATCTCGGGGATCGAGATAGACGATAGAGCTCGATTTCGCTGTGTGTGCGCGATAAAATCGAGGCGTCTCCGTCGAAATATCCCATATCGGCCCCTTTTGTAAACTAGCGAATAACTTCGTACACGTTCGTCATCTCGAGATGAAACTTGTACCAACAGGACCGTATCATTTTTCTGTTGCTATATGCCATGTTTGGTCCAATTCTGAGAAGGTCAACCGAAACACTATTTGGCAGGTTCGCTTGGACTGAGTAACTTTGGCATGTATACAGAACGTTCTTCAGAAAGACGAGTTCTCGCCCCATCACTATAACAGTGTATTAGGATCTTCCAGGGACTGCGAGAGAGGCGGGGAGACCAGCGAGGGCATCGACCTCCAAATTTTATAAATGTGGCACATATTCTATAAAGAAACCTGTAAACGTAGAGATGATGACGATGGCCGCCTGATGGTAGGTTATTAGGTCCTCATAACGGACCTCATATTATCTTCGAACTTTGCTAATGATCAGGTTCAAGTCCCAATAGGCTTCGATGTAGTCAACCGCCAACTATTTAGCGAGTTGTAGCCCGATGATATGGGCGTTGTACTCAGCAACATTGTTGGTACATGACTCACCGAGGGAGTAGGCGTGATGGATGATCAGACCGTCGGGGGTAATGAGGACAACCCCCACTCCCGCTACAATCTCACCCTTGGGTACCATCAAAAAACAGTTTCCATACGGGGTTGTCTGAGACAGTATTATATTCTAAGACTTCATCGGGGATGTCGTCGTAGAGCTTTGACATCTCTGGCACAGGATGTTCTGCTAGAAAAATGGCCAATGCTTGGCCTTTAACTGCCTTCTGAGCGACGAACACCATGTCATAAGGAGTTAAGTGTATGGCCCAGGTGGCTAACCTCGAGTTCAAAGCCCCTAGCTTGGTCATGAGGACCCTGAGGGGGTTGATTCGGGAGATGACGTGGATCATGTGTCCGGTTACGTAGTGACATATTTTTTGAATGGCGAAGAGTAAAGCAAGACACTCCTTCTCGACAGGATTGTACCGGTGCACGGCTACAATCATAGTTCTGCTGAGGTAATAGATGGCCTGCTCGTGTCCTTTATCGCCCTTCTGGGCTAGTAATGCCCTGAGAGAGTGATCCATGGCTCAGACGTAGAGTAGAAAAGGTCATCCTATTACTAGAGCCACCAGAACAGGGGGACTGGTGAGGTACTTCTTGATTTCATCGAATGCTTGCTGGCACTCTTCGGTCCATACAATGGAGACCCCCTTTTTTATCAGTTTGGTGAAGGGCTGGCATCGACCAGAGAGGTTTGCTATGAATCTTCTGATGTATACCAGACGTCCTTGTAGGCCTCGAAGTTCCCTTAAATTCTTCGGGGGAGCCATGTCAAGAATTTCCTTCGTCTTCTCCGGGTCAATATGGATACCTTTCACCGTGACGATGAAGCATAAGAACTTACCGCTGGAGACCCCTAGGAAGGACTTGGCTGGATTCATCTTTAGTTGGTGCGCCCGTATTATGTCGAACACTGTTCGTAAGTCGTCTAAGTTGCTGGATATGGCTTTGCTCTTGACGTCAATGTCATCGACATAATACTCTACCGTCTTTCGAAGATATTTGCGAAAGATGGTACTCATAGCCCGCTGGTAGGTTGTGCCTGTATTCTTCAATTTGAAGGGCACAACCGTATAATAGTATATCCCTTTCAAAGTTCAAAATGAAGTATGCTTTTCGTCCTCGGAGAACATCTTAATTTGGATGTAACCTGAGAAGCCATCCATGAAGGATATATGTTCGAAGCCACAAGTATTGTCGATCATCATGTCTGTGATTGGAAGAAGAAATTCGTCTTTTGGGCAGGCCGAGTTGACATCCCGAAAGTCTATGCAGACTCTAATCTTCCTATTCTTTTTGGTAATCGGCACGATATTGGCCACCCAGTCAGGATGCCATTCTTCGTGGATGAAGCCACTCTTAAGGAGTTTATCAACTTCTTCTTCGATGGTGTCCATAATATTGGGACGAAAGCGACGCTGCTGCTGTTTGACAGGTTTGGCGTCAGGTAGAATGTTGAGCCAGTGCATGGCTACTTGTGGGTCCAAACCTGACATATCTTTATAGCTCCAGGCGAAGACGTCTATATACTCCCGGACCAGCTGTACAATACAATCATTGTGGTCTCCTGTTAGGCTTTTGCTGACAAAATAAGTTTAGGGGAAGTTTCATCCCCTAAGTCGATCTGGGCGACTTTGTCCTCGGTGGGAGGATCTCGCTGTTCGAAACACCATTCCCACTGAGAGCCAAGGAGTTGAACCCAGGGCTCTTCTTTGAAGAAATTGAGTGCCTGGTCTTCTTTCTCTGCGGGATCGTCTGTGGAAACCATGTTGACGGATAGTACCTTCTGGCGGTCCCAGCCTATAATGGTATCGGAATCCCAGGTTGAAGAGTCGGAAGAATGCGAGTGTAGTAGAGCCTCCGATTCTGAACTCACTGAAATGGTCGTGGGAATAATATACCCCAACCCCCGGCGAGTACGTTGGTAGTAGTTCTGAGGCTTCCCCTTAGGAGTACGAACTCGTATAGGAAACCATCGACCTTACTATAGTTCAGCCCTTTATTGTTGTTCAGGTTGTATCCCATCTTCTTTAAGAGATATTTGGCTTGAGTAGCATAGCAGTAGAGCTACATCTTCCCGTTATCGGGTTCTGGTTCTCCTGGAGCTGGCCGCTGTGGATGTTCCAGTCGACCGAAGATGATTGGTTGCTCCTCTGGTTTCCTTCGTGGGACTAGAAAGTAGGAGCCCTTGGAGAGGACAACTCGGTTTACAAGGTTGGCAGTTGTCACTTGCGTTTATAGAGTACATAGAGCATTTTCTAAGAAGTACTTAGTGTTCCAATGCACATAAGAATGATTCGAAGATAACTTTCTATTAATAACATGCAAAATTTTATCCCGAGGGATTACATCATCAAATAACTGTGCCTCGGTATTGGCGCAGACGTCATCTTGTAATTCTTTGTGGACAAGAGCTGCTATAGAAAGTGGTGGAGGAGATTTTTGCTTCATCTTGATCACCACGGGAGGCGCAGCCAGAGTATCCTGCAGTTTTGAAGCGGGTGTCGGGGCCTTTCGGGAGAGCTTTATTTGTAGGGCCTCCAGCTTGATGCAGCTTTTGCTTTGTCATCGGCATCGTGGGACTCATCGTCCCAGAAGAGTGGTTAATTTGTACTGATCGTCATCCGTACAGTATGCTTCGAGACCTCAGAATGGGTCGATATCAGCGAACTCTGTCTTGACGGCCGCGTCACTAGCCACGTACTTCATGCACTGGTGAAGGATAGAGGGGACGATCATGTACCCATGGATCCATGGTCGCCCAAACAACATATTTTAGTTTATGTCCTCTCATCTACAAATATAAATAAAATAAAGGTAGGATCAACTTCAATAATTATGGTATAATCATTGGGCGGAGACAAAGTCCACTACCAACTATCTCAATGATATAAATGTACATGAAAGCGGTCGACAAAATGATAAAACATACCAAGAGCAATCATCTTCGAGAAATGGAGAAGATCACAGCCTTGGCTAGAACACCTGCAGAAAATATGAACACACACACCTGGGGAAAAACCAGGTCCTCAGAGGGACGTAACAAGATACATAATATCATGCCGATAAACTGAATAAATAAAGCTCAACAGAAAAGTTTGCATGAGTAAAGGTTTATAACCATTCTATGTGATATACACTTTAAGAAGACAACGTTCTACGCAGGAGTTTAGGTGTTCAGCATAGATGGAGAGAGAGTGGTAGTAGGTAGCGCTCATAAGAGACACTATCGACCATGGGCAGAAAGTAGCTCTCATACGAGAACTATCGGCCCCGGGGCAGTAAGTAGCGCTCATCCGAGACACTATCGACCCAAATCTATCTGTGTACTGAACATGTAGCCCCTACGCTAATAACTGTCTCCCCCCTCCGCATGATACTATACATATGTCGACTCCACGACACTGTTTAATCCTTATTAACTGCCAAGTCTTCTACATAATCTATTAGCAGTTATATCCTATCGCACGGCCTGTACGCACCGATGTACGGTCGGTGCACAAGTCCGAAACTATATGCGACTCACAACTCACACACAACCCGTGGCACATCGTGACAGTTTATGAAATACACTAAACATACGGTGGTCCCTTAACTCTAAGCCACTTGCATAAATTTTTTTGAAAGAACAACCTAAAGAAAAAGCATGAATGATATTGAGCAAAAAATTAAACAGTAAAGGCAAGATGTCTTGCCTGATGTCCGAGTGATGTAAGATGATGTCATGGCGACAAATCAACAGCCGCGCACAAGAGGAAGGTATAGGTACAACTTCGGATGCTGAAAATAGTCTTTTATCTAATTATAAATAATACTGCACCTATTACATTTATTTAATAAATTTCAAAGTTAGGATATGGCATAGGTTTTTGTATTAGCTCTCCGAAAAACTAAATGGATCTAATTTTCGTTTCTGGAATCTCCCGAAATCGCAAAATACTGAAACCTGTTTATTTTTGGGACACTAGATACTCAAACAATTTTGTAGAAATCTATAGAATGAATTTTGTCTATTAAAATATATTTTTGGAAAGCTTATCTCGATATGCTTCTTTTAAAAAAATTGGAGGCAAAACGGAGTTCGGAGCTAGGAGATATCGTCGTTGCAAGTTGCTCTTGCTACTAAAAAGCGGGGTTGAATTCTAATGACGAATTTTAGAGTTTCTATTGGACTAAAAATAATTTCGAATTATGGCCGATAGAAGGGGGATGTATTGGGTTTATATAGTTATTTATTTCAGATTTATCTCCTAATTAGATAGGATTTGATTTAAATAAATTAGAGTTTGCTTTGTTAGGATATGATATAGATAGGGATGCTTTCCTATTAGACTTAGGATTATGATTAACTTAAATATAGTTCATATTTATCTAAATTATCTATAACATTATTTAAAATTACAATAGATAATAAATAGAGTTTATATCTATTTAAACAACCTTTATCTAATCTCATTTATACAAGCAAAAATATTTAATACTAAATTGACATTTATTCTATATTATGTAAATAGTGTACAATACAAGTAGCATGTAAAAAGTAATAAAAGTTATAAAATAAATTTTAAAAGTTTGAAAAAAATTGTATAATATAGTTCAGATCCTTAATATACTAGAAAAATAGCTTTATATATTTTTATTCTAAATTCACTAATGAGCAATATACTAAATATATGTAAAATAAATAAATTATATAATAAGTCAATAAATAGTTATTTAAAATTCCACAAATATTTATTTTGAAAAATTAGGGGATTTACAAAAGTCTTATTTAGATAAGGACTAAGAAGAGTTTTAATTCCCCTTAAATTTTCCACTATTTAATTCAAATTGATTTAAATGTAACTCAATCAAATATAATCCAATGTAGATAGATTCTACCTCTAATTTAAACTATATTTAAATAACTTAATAACTTTTTTTCAACTTAAATCACCATAATTAATTACATCTTAAATCAACCCATATTTAATATACCTTTTTCGAGATAATATATGATATTAATTAATTTCGAAAATACTAATATATATACACTCACATGAAAAATAATACTTACATAAAACACAATTTTTCTAAATTACTAGTTATACTAGTACCATAAAATAAAATGACCTTTTTTTAAATAAAAATAAAGTTTGACAATCCTCGGCACAACGTATTTACAACTTCAAGCAATATAAAATATTTATCGTCTATTATTTTGAAATGTTTTCTACATCTATATAATTAAAACTTTTTATAAAAATATGTACTTCACACTTATTCGCACTTAACGAGAAATTTACGAAACGTAAACTCGTACGCGACGTACAAATACGAAGTACCAAAATCAATACCATATTTATAAAAAAATATATAGTAAAAATTTAGGGGTTTTACATCCTACCCAACTTACAAGAATTTCGTCCTCGAAATTTAGGAGTAGGTAGGGTACAAGAGTATGTTAATACTTTCAATCATTAGACGAGAACGATGTTTTAATTCGTAATTTCAATAACGGCGAAAGAAAAATAATTCAAAGCTATGATATTGATAGAGGATCGCTAACTAAGGCAAGGATTGCATGAATTCAGAGTATAGTAAGGAATGGAGTAATCAAAAGGAATAATTTGGGGACGTAGAAATTATGGTTCCTCGATAGAGTAGGGTCGTCTAGGTTTAGAGATGAATCGTCTTCAAATTTCAAATAGGTCATGAAAGTTGAATCTAGGGTTAAGGTAAAAGGCAAGTAGCTCAAGACGGGAATAGTCATATTGGTTGGTCAGTGGTTAACTATCCCCAAGTATATACAAATATCAGGTCATAGGAGAATGGTTTGATATATCTATCGATCACAAGCCTTATCTAGAATAGTTAAAAGACGAAAGCCAACAAAAGTCCAAAGGAGATATTTTCGTATGTCAATATGTGATTCAAAGGCGGTTGTATAATTCCAAGAGAATTGCCAAGGTAATCGCGGAGGAGACTCTAGGGACAAGTTTACTATGTCTCCATCTACGTAGAATGATATACGAAAGGCGAACCAAGTGCACTATGGTTGATCAGACCATAATACGTCGGTTCTGATTAGAAGACAATGTATTAGTGGGCGCCTACTATAACATATGTCACGAACAAGCTCGATAAGGAGTAGGCTTGCAAAACTAGACTATAATAGCAACATAAGATAGTCAAACTATAAGTAGTGGATGATGAAGGAAATTTAAATAGTCCAAGATCCTTTAAAATCTAAGTCTTGCCCAAAGTTTGGGTCTATACAGTCGGCTTGGTTGACTGGATAAGTTATGGTCCACTGAATTCTATGGTCCAAGTGAATCTATCAATGTGGTCCACAAAATGTTGGTTAGGTCGTGAGGTATTCTACCCAACTTACAAGAGTTAAACTAGTAGTGTGATGGGACCACGAGTTAAGCAATCAAGGTAAGGCACAAAATTGAGCATTAAAGGAAATCAAGTAGAACCTCATCACATATCGGGTTGAAAGAATTTAGTCGAGATTGAGTCACTATCTGTGGTCGAAAAGGACAATGGTATTATGGTATGGTTTATAGCTAGCCATTTTGACTTGAAAGTCGTATCACAAAAATAAAGTACATGGGGACGTGCTTTAGTGGTACGTGATATTCCTACATGAAGGTGGGCTCGTCTAGGTCTTGCATATGAAATTTGTTGAATGGAAAAGTCTAGTGTTGTGCTCCAAATATCCAAGTCACACTAAAGGACACAAAAGAATTTAAAATAGAAAGTGGGAGTTCACGAGATGATAATTAATGCACAAAATAAAGAAGATCAAGTTAAAGCATGAAATAAAACTAATTAAAGAATCCATAAAAATAATTTAGGAACACAATTCCAGAGAGAAGTTAATCTTCTAGATGAATACAGTTAAGGAACCATTAACTCATTATTCAAATTACAAATGGGTTAGAATGTCGCAATTGAAAGATCTAGAATTGAAGGAAGGTCGAGTAAGTCAAGGTGGAAATACAGTCACATAGCTTGGTAGATGACTAACAACACTGGTGTATATACTACTATCATGGTCATGAGTGACATGGCAATTAATGTGGAGAACATCTATTTTATTAGAGCTATCTTGATGGCTTACCATTAAAATTTAACTCAAATTTCCTTCAAAAGTTTCAAAAATAAACTTTCAAAAATAAACCACCAAAATTTGTATTCGCTCCAAGCCGTTCAAATTCATCATAAAAATTTAAATCACTCTCATAAATCTCAGAGCAAAATTTTATCACGTTACTACAAATCTTTTCCAAAATTAACGTTTAAATTCAACTATTTAACTCAAGAGTTTATAATTTACGAATCCATAAAAATTTCACAATCAATCAAAAATTTAACACTCTAAAATTTTCAAATAACTCATAATAAAACTCTTAGCATATTAAAAGCAATCTCAAAAATTACGCTCAATGCTCTTATCAATTATAACTTCTATTCATACTAAGTCATACCAACATAATCAAAAATTTAAATGGTAACTTTATTTGATCAATCAAAACAACCTTATCACATCATTACTATATTTTTATTTTATTTCAAAATTTGCGATATTAGAAATCCAACATTAAACTAAATTTTCAAATAATCTTATCAGTAAAAATCTCTTTTTTTTTACCAAAAATGTAAATAGATTTGTAAATCCTCAATCATAGGACACCATTTAAAATAAAAATTTCTCAAAAATTATTTTCATAACTTTCAAATATTTTAAACCAAAATTCACCATCATTACTTCCACTTAAAATTCAAAATTTAATAAACACGAAAATCGTAAGTTGTACAACTCAAATTTAAATAATTCTTATGGCCATTTTTAAAAGCTAAGATTATTTTCAAACCAAATTTATAACTGTTCAAAAGTGTATAAGTATAATACAATAAATCATAAACATCAAAACTCGAAAATCAAATAAATTTTATATTTGTTCAAAGATGTATTTTTTTTTTTGTGTTCAAAGATGTATATCTGTCACCCAAAACTCATAAATATCACAACTCGAAAAGCAAATCAATTTTATACTTATGCAAGGATGTATAACTATAATCCAATAATTCATAAATATCAAATCTTAAAAATCAATTACTTTCTTAAACCAAGTATGAAATTCTATAAATCCTCTGGTGTTTACTATTTAGAAATCTCCAGGTTAAAACCTTCCGTGGTAATATCTTACTTTACTAATTACTAATTATTAAGTCACACTAAAAAGCCTTTTTAACTCAATTAGAGTCTTGAATGTATTTCAATTGCCAATATTACCATTTTAGCCGTGTGTTTGACCTATGAGCATATACTAGTGTAGTCATCTTCCTAGTTGACACTAAGCACGAAAATAAGAATCAACGGTAGAAAGGAATCAAGTAAGATGCAGTTCAACGAGGTCGAACAAGAGTTCAGAAATTGAAGCCAAGGGAAGAGGTCAAGCTGTATGGATGAGATTCCTAGATTCTAATCCTATATTGCAGGCTCACATCGGTACAATTACGTAACCGAAGTGACAAACTGACCTGCATGGGCCACCACAAAAACATGTAACGCCCCAGTCCCAATAATTGAGACTAGATACGTATCATGCCAGCTGTATACATACGAGTAAATATACGACTCGTATATATATACATAAGCTGTAAAATGTAGAGAACCAAGAAATGCTAACTCTCATCCACAAATATAAATAAAATAAAGGTAGGATCAACTTGAATTGTTATGGTATAATCGTTGGGCGGAGACGAAGTCCACTACCAACTATCTCAATGATATAAATGTACAAGAAAGCGATCGACAAAATGATAAAACATACCAAGAGCAATCATCTTCGAGAAATAGGGAAGATCACAGCCTTGGCTAGAACACCTGCAGAAAATATGAACACACACACCTGGAGAAAAACCAGGTCCTCAGAGGGACGTAACAAGACACATAATATCATGCCGATAAACTGAATAAATAAAGCTTAACAGAAAAGTATGTATGAGTAAAGGTTCCTAACCATTCTATATGATATACACTTTGAGAAGACAACATTCTACGCAGGAGCTTAGGTGTTCAGCATAGATGGAGAGAGAGTGGTAGTAGGTAGCTCTCATGAGAGACACTATCGACCATGGGCAGAAAGTAGCTCTCATACGAGAACTATCAGCCCCGGGGCAGTAAGTAGCGCTCATCCGAGACACTATCGGCCCAAATCTATGTGTGTACTGAACATGTAGCCTCTACGCTAATAACTGCCTCTCTCTCTCCCCATGATACTATATATATGTCGACTCCACGACATTGTTTAATCCTTATTAACTGCCAAGTCTTCTACATAATCTATTAGCAGTTATATCCTATTGCACGGCCTGTACGCTCCGATGTACGGTCGGTGCGCAAGTCCAAAACTATATGCGACTCATAACTCACACACAACCCATGGCACATCGTGACAGTTTATGAGATACACTAAACATACGGTGGTCCCTTAACTCTAAGCCACTTGCATAAATTTTTTTGAAAGAACAACCTAAAGAAAAAGCATGCATGATATTGAGCAAAAAATTAAACAGTAAAGGCAAGATGTCTTGCCTGATGTCCGAGTAAGGTAAGATGATGTCATGGCGACAAATCAACAGCCGCGCACAAGAGGAAGGTATAGGTACAACTTCGGATGCTGAAAATAGTCTATTATCTAATTATAAATAATACTGCACCTATTATATTTATCTAATAAATTCTAAAGTTAGGATATGGCATAGGATTTTGTATTAGCTCTCCGAAAAACTAAACGGATCGCATTTTCGTTTCCGAAATCTCCCGAAATCGCAAAAATACTGAAACCCGTTTATTTTTGGGACACTAGATACTCAAATAATATTGTAGAAATCTACAGAATGAATTTTGTCTATTAAAATATGTTTTTCAAAAGCTTACCTAGATACGTTTCTTTTAAAAAAAACTGGAGGCAAAACGGAGTTCGTAGCTAGGAGATATCGTCGTTGCAAGTTGCTCTTGCGACTAAAAAGCGGGGCTGAATTCTAATGACGAATTTTAGAGTTTCTATTGGACTAAAAATAATTTCGAATTATGGCCGATAGAAGGGGGATGTATTGGGTTTACATAGTTATTTATTTCAGATTTATCTCCTAATTAGATAGGATTTGATTTAAATAAATTAGAGTTTGCTTGGTTAGGATAGGATATAGATAGGGATGCTTTCCTATTAGACTTAGGATTATGATTAACTTAAATATAGTTCATATTTATCTAAATTATCTATAACATTATTTAAAATTACTATAGATAATAAATAGAGTTTATATTTATTTAAACAACCTTTATCTAATCTCATTTATACAAGCTGAAATATTTAATACTAAATTGACATTTATTCTATATTATGTAAATAGCGTACAATACAAGTATCATGTAAAAAGTAATAAAAGTTATAAAATAAATCTTCAAATTTTGAAAAAAAAATTGTATAATATAGTTCAGATCCTTAATATACTAGAAAAATAGCTTTATATATTTTTATACTAAATTCACTAATGAGCAATATACTAAATATATGTAAAGTAATATAAATTATATAATAGGTCAATAAATAGCTATTTAAAAATCCAAAAATTCCACAAATATTTATTTTGAAAAATCAGGGGATTTACAAAAGTCTTATTTAGATAAGGACTAAGAAGAGTTTTAATTCCCCTTAAATTTTCCACTATTTAATTCAAATTGATTTAAAAGTAACTCAATCAAATATAATCCAATGTAGATAGATTCTACCTCTAATTTAAACTGTATTTAAATAACTTAATAACTTTTTTTCAACTTAAATCACCATAATTAATTACATATTAAATCAACCCATATTTAATATACCTTTTTTGAGATAATATATGATAATAATTAATTTCAAAAATACTAATATATATACACTCGCATGCAAAAATAATACTTACATAAAACACAGTTTTTCTAAATTACTAGTTATACTAGTACCATAAAATAAAATGATCTTTTTTTAAATAAAAATAAAGTTTGACAATCCTCGGCACAACGTATTTACAGCTTCAAGCAATATAAAATATTTATCGTCTATTATTTTGAAATATTTTCTACATTTATATAATTAAAATATTTTATAAAAATATGTACTTTGCACTTATTCGCACTTAACGAGAAATTTACGAAACGTAAACTCGTACGCGACGTACAAATACAAAGTACCAAAATCAATTCCATATTTATACAAAAAATATAGTAAAAATTTAGGGGTTTTACACTTTATCTTCAACAGAGGGAAAGTTCATACCCAGGAGTTGTGCGTCTTGTGCCTTCTTCTGAGCTACATCTGCTTCAGTAATGAAGGGCGTCCACTCGATGCAGGGAGCACTGTGCCACAGTTTGATGGCGAGGAACATATTCTTGTGTCATGAATCCATGAGCATGGACTCAGGCATGCCTGGAGGTAGCCTTAGGGAGGCCTGGCGGAAGCGTTCGATGTACGCTCGTACGGGCTCCTTTTCTTTCTAAACGATGTCCATGAGAGTAAACATCGTCATGTCCAACCCTCCTTCATAGAACCGTTCCAGGAACATGTTCTACAGGTCTTCAAAGGATTTAATGCAGTTGTCCGACAAATAGCAGAACCATTCATAGGCCACCTCTTATAGAGCTCCAACAAAGATGCTAGTGAGAATGGCGTCGTCCATTGCCAGGTGTCATGTTACTGAGGCGAAGTACCCCAAGTATCGTCTGGGCGACTCCTTAGTATCATATGGGGTGATAGTCTATGGTTTATATTTGGGAGGAAAAACCACATCGTCCCACTCAGAAGGATAAGGTTGTCGGATGCCCATCTTTTAAAGTGTGGCTCGCTTTTTTTCGGCATCATGGCAAGCGTATAACTTCTCGAGTGCTTGCTGTATTTCGTTAGATACTGCTGGATTGATGGTCGACGGAGTGGCCGACGATTGCACGACTTGGTTTATGACGGGCAGGGTACTAGCCCCATCACGAACCATCGAAGCCGCAGGTATGGAGGCAGTGGAAACCAATATGTCCTTGATCTCTAGAATGGCAGAGGCTAAAGTCTGCATGGATATGTTCAATGCATTAAGACTTCCTTTGAGAGCCTCAATGTGTTTCTACTGATCAGCACTTTCGCTTGATTCTTCATTGTCATCAGCCGCCATGTGCATAGATGTTATATGCGTGTAAGTAGAAGGGGTGGTAGATCTTTCACTTTTTGGTTCGGAGTGCTGGTGCTCATCATCTTGTGGAAAGACGGGTAAGTTGCGATCGTCCTCCGACTCGACATTGTTTCTACCCCTAGTCTTCTTACTGCTTGTGCCCGCAGAAGTGTCGGTGTCATATATCTCTTCATCATACTGAAACGAAGGGTTGTTATACACCGTAGTAGGCTGGCTAATCCTAGCAGGTGCAGTGTTCGATGAACCGTCTTTTTGCAATGATGATCCATCTTTAGAGCGCATGTGTTGGAACACACCTTCCTTGGGCACAGGCTTCTTGCTACCCCCAGGCCGTTGTTTACAACCGAGGAAAGGGGTTTCTTGGATAGCTTCTTCTGGAATGGAGAGTCCCGCACAACATTGTAAGAAGCAACGCAGAGCTCTTATTATTCTTCACCAGTTCTCGGTCACAGTCTTTGACAGATGGACCTCCTCCTTGGTGGTGAAGGATTTGCTTGACAACCGAAGCAGTTGATGGTAATCTGACTACAGTTGGATCTTGATTTAAAAACCAACTGCATCGTAGATTCTTCTCTCATCCTACGCTCACAGGTAGCAGACGAAGTCTTCATGCCTCTACTTCCTTCACTTACACAGTAGTGCTGTGTATAGTCGAAGAGATATGGAGAAGGCATTCTTTTTTCAAATTACTGTAGGTGAGGTCCAAGTATGCCTCGATCAGAGAGTCGTTGATGACGTACCCCCGACCTTGAGTAGTGCGAGTGGGTGCTCAAGGGATGACGGGGTTCCGCCGGACGAGGCTTCGGAGAGTCTAGGGTGGTCTTGTATAGCTTTCCATCGGCTGCGCGCGTTACTGTCAACGTGGGCCTTCGGTCCGCCATAGGCATAACACTTTGATCGCATGGGGTGAGTGTTGCATTGGATCTCCTTCTACCACGATTAGATGATGCGTATTATTCAGAATCCAACATGGCCATACCTGATGGACGGGTTATTCTGTCGAAGATAGAAGTTCTCACCGGTGCAGCATCCTCCACGAGCGGTCGAACCATCAACTGCTCCTTTCGGAATTATGTCTTTGTCACGCTTGCCATAGGATGGCAATGCTCTTCTCTGCGTTTCCCGAGCATAGGATTAGGGAGAGATGGCCTGGCATCAGCGGTTGAAAGGATCTTTGGGGCATTATCGACGAGGAGGGTCTGAGGCGCAGTCTCCTCCGTTGTGCTGCTCGTCGCAGCCGCCTTAGGCGCCTAGGTCCGTCGAGTCTTCTTCGGTTTTATGAACCGCTTCGAAGGGATCGACTTCTCTTCAGAAAGGAGATCTTCAAAATCTTGTTGGTCGAAGCATACGACCAACATCTTCTAAGAGGATCCCAGCAAGTCATCATCGATTTTTGTCACCACCTTCTCCTTGGAGGAGAAGGTAGTCAACAGCAGAGTCGCCATCTTGTTCGATATGACAAAAGGTTGAACGAACTTTTTCTATTATGAACGTAAAAAAGAGTACAATCGATTCTTATGCAAAAAATCTAAGTACAAAAGTTTTTAGGAAAGTGTGACAGTGGAGATCGAGCACTGCATCGGCTCCTTTACTCCGTTGACGATCCAATGATGATATGAGACTTGCTCTGACTTTCTGGTGCCTTTGATGGAGCTCTAGGGTTGTCGATCAGGAGGACGTCGAAGTTGAAGATTTTGATAATTCTGTGGAACTTCTTCTCCTTGTCGATGCTCTTATTGGAGGAAAATCTCTCCTATTTATACGGGAGAGTGATATGTATGCGATGTGCATTAAGGTTTCAAGATATGAAGGAATCTGCCATCCTTGTACGGTACGGGCTTCTATAGCTCTGACACGTGGTGGGTGCTGAGATTCCCCTCAAACGAGATCTCTAGTGGCTATCAAAATAATCGAAGGAAGTGACACATAGCGGGTGCCGATTTGCTTGTTCGGATGTAGCCGAGCAAATCTTGGAATTTTATCTCAGTTTTTGATTTTGTGTAATCTTCGTCCGAGATTTAAATCAATCTGCATTTATCAGCTTGATCAATCTCAATCCTAACTTTGAGAGAGGCGGT
Source organism: Iris pallida (assembly GCA_029216955.1). Lineage (NCBI taxonomy): Eukaryota > Viridiplantae > Streptophyta > Magnoliopsida > Asparagales > Iridaceae > Iris > Iris pallida. Next base: position 48,204 of record JANAVB010028280.1, read on the forward strand.
TTAAGAAAACTGATTGGGTAGGACCATGTCGTCTGTGCTTCAGGCAAGGCTAGTTGCGCTTGTAGGGCGAGAAGTAGACTGTGCTTCTGGAGACGACGGAACCTCTGCGCTTTAGGGTGACAAGTGGACTATGTTTCAAAGACAACGGGGCCTCTTTGCTTTTAAGGGCAATTAGTAGGCTTTGTTTCGGGCAAAGTCACTGTGCTTTAGGGCGAGAGTAGGCTGCACCTTCAGATAGACCATTTTACTGTGCTTTAGAGTAGCAGTCGGGCTTATGCTGGAGGAAAATGGTGTCTCCCAAGTCTTTGACGAAAGGTAGTTAAGCTTTTGGGTCGGAGTAGAGTGTTGCGCCGTTGGAGTTGAGGTGGTGTGAAAACATTACCCGTCTGCGCCTAAGGTTGGCGCAGGAATGTAGCTGCGCCTCTGGATTGAATGCCTTGGCTTTGAAGTCTTCTTTTAAACAGCAATGAATGATCGCTACTTAATGAATGACTCCCTCTTAATTGCCACCGTTATTTGGAGAATTTTAAGGGGTCCTAGGATAGTCTAGGACTTAGTCGAATAAACTTTATTTAATGATGTTCATCCTGCTGAGTCCTAGGTTCATTCCATTAATGTGGAAATTTTGACCGTCGTCCATGTGGCCTGGGTTTTGGACCACTCCTGCCCTATATAAAGGGGGAGTTTCTTCTGAAGAGTCACGTCTTCTTCCTGGCACCCTTCACCACCATGCTAGATCTAAACTTTGCTTCGAGCGGCGGTTGGCCTTGCATAAGTCGAATTTTGGTTAAGGATTCCTTCGTTCAAAGGGGCTATGCCTTCGTAGAAGAACTGTTGATGAGTCTTGGAACGTGTTGGAATGCTTCTCGTGAGGATTTCGAACCTGGACGACACCTTGGAGGTCTTCGAGGTCCTGACGACCTAGCTAATGGGTGGATGGCCAGCCCGAAGAGCCACCGGTTGTGCTCTGTCCTGCCCATTCTGGGCTTTTGAGACCTTCTGTGCCTTCTGGAAACCTGAGCCAATTACTGCTTCAATAAGTTGCTTGCTTCAGTCGAGTAGCTGATGCACTTTTGGAGGGTTTCGTCCACAAGAAAGTCAGAATACGCTTTAATGGGGATCAATCTTCCAGTATGCGTACTGAGATGAAGGGGGACTGCGCTTTGACGAAGACTAAACCCCTTGTAGTCTCCTCTAGACTTTGCTGAATCAGTTTTGAGTTTTTCTAGATTCTAGCTATAAAATAGCTTAAACAAGAAAAATAGCCATTCGCGCGCGCATGCGGATAGAACTACCCACGGCGCGCGGGGCCCGAGAGCACGAAGTGCATGCGTATGACAAGCGAATCGCGCAGGCGCGTGGATACGAAACGCGTGCGGAGCGCGAGAGCATGGCGCACAGACACGCTGCACTCAAATCGCACAGGCGTGTGACAAACAAATCGTGCAGCGCGCGGATGTACTGCGCAGAGCGCGAGAGCACGGCGCGCAAGTGCGCAGCACTCAAATCACGCAGGCACGCGGCCGCTAAACATGCAGCGCACGGATGCATGGTATACAGAGCACGAGAGCATGGCACACAGACGTACGACAAATAAATCGCACAGGCGCACATCATGCAAAATGCACAGCGCACGGATGTACGCCGTGCCGAGCTTGAGAGCACGGCGCACAGGCACGCTGCCAGTGAATCGTGCTGGTACACGACACGCAAAATAAGAAGCGTACGGATGTACGATGTGCGGGGAGCGAGACCACGGCGTGCAGGCACGCAACCAACGAATCATGCGTGCGGCACTGTTCATCGTCCCAGCAGCACCGAAGATGTACGGGAACCCATAAACACGAAAAATGTCATAACTAAGTCAAAAAAATCAAAATCAAGTGGTTCAAAAGCCAAAATTGGGTAGAATATAATTTTCCACAACATAGAACCCTTAGATTTCTGAAATAACAAAGTTTAAGTGATCAAAACTAAGAAAAACTGAGAAAATTACAAACATAGATCTACAAAAATGTAAACATCAAAACCAAAACTCCAAATTCTAAAGAGGCTTAGAATCATGCAAGGAAGAGATTAGAATAAACAAAATGACAATAAAATAATATTGTTCAAGATTTGGCAAGATGTACTTGTCTAAGGTTGGTGGAGGAGAAAATGTAGAAGAAGATAAAAAGTAAATGAAGTTAATGGAGGAGAGAGAGAGAGAGCGAGAAGTTAGTTTTTTTATACAAAACCTTTCTCATCTAAAACCAAGCCATGCCAAGTTGAACCAAACCAAACTAAACCAAGTCAAGATTAAACCAAGGCAATGCTATGAAAGACAAGTCAAAACACGGGTCACCTAACACATATCAGAATTTCGTACATGTATACTGAAAATACGTATAACGAAAAATAGGAGTGACAGATATGCCGTCATTATACACCGGTATACTGACGGTATGCCGGTCAAGGAGAAAATCTATAAGTTGAAAAATCTTTAAGGCATTCCGAAAACCAAGAAAATATGAAATACAGTACAAAAATACGTATCCGTATATAAATACTGATACTGTGAGATGAGTCTCACAGCCATCCACAAGTAGCCTCTTCCCCTTGCCTATTTAAGTAAAAACTTCTCCTTCTTCCCCCATTAATTGAAACCCTAACGCTAAATTTGTTGTTCTTCCCAAAATTTCCTCCATCTCCTAAATTGAGTCCAAATTCTCTCAAACTGATTGTAATCTCTTTCCCTTGAAGAGGAGAAGCCTCTATTGGCAAGCTTGGGAATATTTAGAACAATTTGGCCCTTGGAGCTTGGTGGTGATCTAGATCTAAGTATTTATTCATTGGGAATCCATCTTCCAATTGGTAAGAGCCCTCTAAACCCTCTAATTTTCCTTTCATTAGTGTAGATGCATTCATTTAGGACCCTAATTATATTATGCATGACTTGGGTTAAGTTTGGATCCATTTTGAGTGCGTATCACGGGCGTATCGTATCATATCGAATACGCACCCCAAGTGTTTGTCGAAATGACCATAAGGGCATTGACCACTTAGATTTCAGTTTTAATCATTATATATTAAGTGCATTGCTAAGGATTAGTTTGGGTAGTTGTATCTAAACAAATTGGTAATATTTGGAGGTTGGTATCATGGATTTGGAGGCATGAATGATAGGGGTTCTGTTCAGTCCATATATGGACTATAATTTGCCATTTATTTCACTGTTTGGGTATCATTTTCATTGGGCAGTCTTCATATTTGATTCAGTCTATTTTACTATTTATGATTCTTTTATTCACTTTTGTCCATTTGTTTCACTGTCCAGTCGAGCCCCCAAAACTGGAATATATCATCCTATTTTCGTATCAGTCTCCATACTCCTATTGTTCAGGTCTTATTCTGCATCACTGTTCTGTCGATGGAAGAGCAGGGGATACTCATAGTGTTCAGTTACTTAGTTTAGGTTCAGTCCAAGTCTTTTGCTCTGTCCTACAAATTTGTGATATCAATTTCCCTTAACTGGGAATGCATCTCTAAGTATCAGACCCATAATTAACATTTGTATGTTCAGAACCTCTTGCATTTTGTTTCTGTTGGTTAGGGTGTCCTACATATCATATATGTATCAGACATCTCTTGTATGGGATATCTCTTTGTGTTCTGTCCAAGGAAGGAGTCAACTACTTATATTGATCCTTCATATAGAAGTCATAGAGGATGTGGAAGGGCTCGAGTGGTTTTGATTCTTTAGGTTCAGTTCTAGAGTTAAATTAATTACTCATGAGGTTGAGATTCCTTTATGTTTCAGTCCTAGGATATCTAGGTTCAGACCCCATTTATTATTACTGTCCTATTTAGTGTTCAGTTGGTAATGTACAAGTGTTACATTACATTAGTCCATCTCAGTAAGTTCAATCCCTTGCATTTATGAACCTGTATGCATTTAGGTTTGATGCATAAGGAATGCATCAGTCCACATTGTTCTATTGTTCAGATGTCCAAGTGATGGAGTATCTATCCATCTTAATGCTTAGAACACCTATCTACTACAATGCCTATTTTGATTCAATCCTTATTAATTTGTCCTGTATTATTTTTTGTTCTATCCACATATATGTTGTTTACCCAAGTATAAGTATACATGTGCCATGTTTATGAGTTGTGTATCAGTACTTTGTTTGTATAGGATCAGTCGAGTAGGAAGTTAATTCAACCTCTTACTTCCCTTCTCCAGTTCAACATATATAGATATCAAATTCAGGTGTTGGGTTCGACCCACTGTTGCATATCATGGCACTGAATATTAATGTTCAGTCTTTTCTTGACTTACTGTTCCTTCCACTCCTTGTGTACTCAAGGATACATTAGCCATTCAGTCACTAGAAGACACATGTATCAGTCAATTGGGTTTGTGTTAAAGGCTTTAGTACATTTGTTGTTCAGTTTATCCTAAACTGTGCAGTCCATATTATCTCACTTGTTCAGTTCGCATCCCTTTACCTATCAGCCCATTTTCCTTTGTTATTGTCCTTCTACCTGTATTGATCAGCTATAGGAATTGGCAGTCCATGCTTGTCCTATGTTGTATCTTTCCACTTTAATACTTTAGTTCAGCCTTTTTTGATGTTTAGTTGTATAACTCCTAAAATACTGTAGGCATCTGTCCCCTACCTTTTCTTCCTTCATTTTCAGTTCCATGTTAGGGTCAGCCCTATATGAGATATTATATATATATATATATATATATATATATTATTTTTTAATATATATATATATATGTAGTTTGGTTGATATTAAAAGCAATAATAATCCATTTAAAAAGAATTTCCAATTCTTCGACTTCTGGACCGATCATCCCCAATTTTTTGGCATCGTCGCGGAAGCTTGAAATCGGGAAGATTCTCCCAATCCTCTATCGCGGGTGAGCAACAAGCTCAAAGCCAGGAGGAAAGCTCTATCCAATTGGAGCAAACTTGCTTACGGGGACATTTTTCAAGCCGTGCGGGTTGCGGAGGACAATGTCACCCGTGCTGAAGCCAAATTCGCTTCGGACCGATCTGCGGCGGCCAGAAAAGCCCTGAACCTCACCAAGGCTATGCGCAAATTCAAGCTCAAAGTGGACACCGATTTCTGGAAGCAGAAAGCGAGGTTGAAATGGGACAGCGAGCGGGACAAAAACTCAAAATACTTCCATGCCTGCGTCAACGGCCGCAGACAGAAGCTATCGATACACCATACGGCAGACGACAATAGGAAGATCATTAGAGACCATAAAAGCATCCAAGAGGCTGTCGCAGATTTCTACTCCAAATTATTCTCCAAAGAGACGGTTCACAAAGATAGACCTTTCCTGGACCAAATCCCCCGACTCATTAATGACACCGATAACATCCAGTTGGAACGTCCCCCGACTGTCTAGGAAGTGAAAGACGCAGTGTGGGCTCTGAACGAGCACAGTGCACCCGGCCATGACGGCTTTTTTGGGGTCTTCTTTCGCACCTGTTGGAATATTATCAAACAGAACATCACCGAAGCGGCTATTGCATTCTTCGAAGGAGCTACATACCCCAAAGCCAGTTTTAGTGCAAAGCTGATCCTTATCCCGAAAAAAGAAAACCCGAGGTCCTTTCGAGATTATCGACCCATCAGTCTTTGCACTTTCACCAACAAGATCATCTCCAAGATCATCGCAACCAGAATGGCAGAAATTTTCCCCAAAATCATTTCTGAGGAGCAAAGAAGCTTTTTTCGTGGGAGAAACATCTAGGACAATATTATGCTGGCCCAAGAGTTAATCACCTGTATGAAGTTTCCAGCAAGAGGGGGCAATATCGTCGTAAAGATAGACATGGAGAAAGCTTATGACAGACTGGATTGGCAATTTATGATCTGGGTCTTCAGGGCTTTCGGATTCTCGAAAACTTGGACCAACACCTTCTGGAGATCCATCAACAACTCGTGGTTATCCAGGGTTATCAACGGTCAGGCCGGAGGATTTTTCAAATCCAACCGCGGAGTTAGACAGGGCGACCCTCTATCATCCACTATCTTCATCATAGCAGTAGATGCCCTGAGTAGAAACCTTAACAACATGGTCAGCACCCCGAACTTCCAACACTATCACACATCCAGTGGATTCCTACCATCACCCACCTGGCCTTCGTCGACGATTTACTCATCTTCTCTTCCAGGAACGTTGGAGTGGTAGAAGTGGTCCATAACACACTGCAGAGGTACACTAGATGTTCCGACCAGAAGATCAATCCTTCCAAGAGCGTTATCTATGTCCACCACAACATCAAAAGAGAGCACACAATCAATATCTCCAACTTAACATCCTTCTCTGTTGCTCATCCCCCGTTCAACTACCTCGGTTGTCCCCTTGTGTACGGGAAATCCAACACTCGCATCTTTGAGAACTTGATCACAAGAATCAGGAATAAACTTAAAGGGTGACTAAATGCCACTTATTCCCGGGCGGCAAGATGATCCTCATCAAACACGTGCTCACTTCCATCCCCATCCATACTCTGGCTGCGTGTTCCCCGCCCAAGAAGGTTCTTGATTCGATTGAACAGATCTTTTGTAATTTCTTCTGGAGGCATTGCAACGGATAAGACAAGCATCATTGGGCTAGTTGGGAATCCATGGCTCATCCTACCGAGGAAGGGGTTCTGGGATTTACCAAACTCACCCACATCGTTAAATCCTTCTCGATAAAATTATGGTAGAAACTTCGCACGAGCAAGAACTTATGGACTAAGTTTATGAAGGCCAGATACTTCAAGCACACCCACCCATCGGTGGCCATATCCAACAGCAGATCCTCAGCAGCTTGGCATCGTATCCTTATCGGTTGTGAACTCGCCGAGCCTACGATGAGACTCCACTTGGGTGTCGGTGATTCGGATCAATTCTTGGAGAGATGGATCGGGGACAGCTTGATCACGAGTCTCACGAAGACCCCGAGAGACAATAGAATCAGAGACTTGTGGAACTCCGTTACTAACGACTGGAACTGGGACAAAATTCGTGAATGGTCCGGTAACAAAGCGGTAGACAGCATCCGCCAAAACGGATTAAGTCTCGGACGCGATGCCGATGCGCTAAGGTGGACGCTCGAGGCCTCCGGGGCATTTTCGGTGAGGTCGGCGAGGATTGCTGTCCAAGGGATCGGGCAGCCGCATCGTACCATTGCATACTACTGGCAAACCTGTATCCCTAGGAAGTGGTCCTTCCTCATGTGGAGATTCATTAGAAAAAAACTGCCAACTGACGAGATCCTCAACACCATGGGGATTAGCTTAGCGTCAGCCTGTACTTGCTGCTCAGATCGTTAGATAGAGACCATTGACCACATCTTCTGTCAGGAGACCCTGCCAGATAGTACATGGAGGACCCTTAATCAGCACTACAACATTGAGCCGGGTGGTGGACGCTTCCACGATCTGGCGGCCTCTTGGGGTTCTACCTCCTATGGCCACCAGATGGTCGCAGCGGCCGCCATGCGGGTGATTTGGAAGAATCGCAACAAGGCGAGATACGAAGGTCACCAATACTCATCCGACCAGCTCATTCGGGAAGTCTTCCGCCAATGTCGTAAATGGAGTAGCAGTGCTCCCACAGTCCGAGAGCATTCTAGTCCTCGACCCACCCCTAGCTCTTGGTGGTTGAGTTGTATCTCTCCCTCTTCGTTCCTTTTGGTGGTATGCTTGTATAGGCTTAGTCATTTTGTGCCTTGTATATGTGGTCAGGCTTCGGCATTTTGAGCCTCGATTAATAAAATAAGGGGATTTTTCAAAAAATATATATATATATATATAGTTAATGAGGGTTTAGGAATGTATCCTATAGTTATATTGCAGGATATGTAGTTTGTAGATGTTAGAATTTGTGATTTAGATATGGCTTTGATACCACTTTTGACACTAGCAATAATAGTCTAACTTAGCCAAAATTTAGATTTAGACTAATTGAAGTAAGTTTGACCAATAGTGGACTATTTGACTAGGATTGACCAAGTTGACTTTATTGAACTAGAATATGTCCTCGTAGCATGTAAAAATCATATTTAAATCAATTGTTTAATATAGAACACTCTGTAACCCTTAATTCTCATTATAGGTCTTGTAACTCCAGTTTGGGTACCGATACACATCCGTTGCTCAGGATATCAGGTGAGTACACTCTTTGATTGTTTTCATCATGATAGTATCTATATTGCCTGCTCTAGACTACTTTACTTGATGCTGACACATTGTTATCACGGACCAGTACTATATGGATATTGTCATGAGATGTTATCTGCTTATCGGGTGCATCGGGTATTTCATGTTTATGTATTCTGTCATGTACATCGTGTACTCCTTGTATTCGTATTATTCATGTACACTCATGTGCTCTCATGTACTCTCATGTTCTCACATATGCTTCATGTATAAACAACAATCATGTACGTAATGTAACATGATCGGATCCTTATGTATTGATCAGGACGAGGGAGTAGAAGTGGTTATGTGATTAAATCCCTGTAGTGTAATCATGTATATGTCGATTATGCCTTCACGTATAATCAAGTTACCGTAAAATAATCATGTACAACCTAAACCAATCACATAACCATCTTGTGCTCTGAAATACTTATATTTATTACAGTTTATAGATTCTTTATTCTATTTTCATGTACTTAGTTTACTTATCTCTATCTCATGTATTCATGTACTTCCTTTACAGTATGTCATGTATCTTATTCTATTGCTAGTTCTATATTTTCTACCATGTTTTGGAACTGCTTTCGAAGTTATGTATTCGCTGCAATCCTGACTGGATATGCTGATAAATTTATAGAGAATTTGGTGGACTTCTGTACCACAGACTAGGGTGCAGACCTAGATGACACTTGCGACCTGGATCATCAGGAGGATCCAGTTAGCCTAGAGAAGACAGCAATAGTTCTTAGATTAGATTGCTAGGACATTCATTTGGATTTGCCTCCAGCTACTTTCTGTTATGTTATTATTTTATATCCTCTGTGTTGTGTTGATAACACTTAAACTCATTTTATATCTGGATTTTATTGCACTTTGATATTTCCTATCTATTCTATTTCGTGTTGTTATCCATCTTTAGTATATTGTGATTAAGATGTATCTTCTGAGATTGTCCTCCGATTAGAGAGTATATACTGGACAGGTATATTATATTGTGTTATATGTTGTTGAGACCTAGGACAGCGTTCTACCGCCGATACTGTGGCGTAGGCTGAACGTACCCACGGTCTCGTGCCCTTTTATTGGGTGCTGTTCGTGACAGATTGTCCTAAACTAACCTGCGAGTCCACACTAGGGGTGAGGGTTAGTTATTTGTTCAAACCTGCGAGTCCATACTAGGGCGAGGGTTTGATCATCTATTTGACTTCTTGCAATTTGTTCACCTGTTTCTTTCCAGCAGTTCATTTATGCATAGTGGTTCTCATATTCATGTCTCGTAGTTACTTGTCATTATCTGTTTCTTTCCTGCTTATTCTTTATGCATGATAAACTATTAAATAGGCATGTTTTATGTATCTTGCTAGTCTCCTGAGGACGTGGTGATCTCTCCAGGTTTAGCCGAGTTTGATCCAAGTGCAGACGAGCAGGTGTATGAGCCATATCACGGTACCACTGCAGCTGATGATGTCATTTGATGTTTAAGCATAGTTTGGACTCAGTTACTTTATTTCATGTCTCTATTTTAATTCCGTCATCTAGTAGTGGACTTGTCTCCACCGGACGAGTCTTGATTTTTCGGATACATGAAACTTCAGTTGTATTATCCTTTATTATTTAGTTTCATTGATACTCATTGATCTTAGTTGTATCTTTTACTTCTGTGGATGAGATTAGTTGTTGCCTTGGTTGTTCTAGACTTCTGTAACTTGTGAGTTTGTGGACACCATTCTACCGTCGACACTACGACGTAAGATGGCTTGCGCACGCACTCGCATCCCAAAAAACGGGTGTGGATCGTGACAAATGCTCCCCCGCAAAGTACGACCTGTCTAAATATAGATAATCATGAACTTTAAGATAAAATCTCTATAAAAGCCAAATCAATTTAAACTCAAAAGAATCATCAATAAAGATAATAAAATATTTTGGCAAGATAACTTTTTAAAAACTCATGAAATGAGAGAATCAAGAAGACATAATAATAATAATAATATATTCTCTCATAAAAAATTTATGAACACAATCGATAAGAATTAAGTAATAGAAAATAGGTCCATGATTAAACTAGGTATACCACATATTAAGGATATAAATGAAATAAAACAATTGATTTGCTTCCCTTAAATTATTGTATCTAGTTCAAAAGCATTTATATGCATAAAATAGATAAAATAAATAATCACAAGATCTAAGGGATATCCAAATATGCATCTTTCTTTCCTTTGATTAATGCTTATAAAGTTCCAAACTTAAAACAAAATATCAGCTTTTAGTCAAGTAAACTAAATAACCACAAAATCAAACTATTAAATATGAACAGACAAAATATCTTTAATTAAAAAAATATATAAGAAATATTCAAATAATAAACTTGATTTCAAGACAGTAAAGGATTTTTGAAAACTTTCCTAATAATAGCATTCGAGTAATGGACAGATTCAAAATAACAAAAAGAAATCAAAAAGACTTTTGAGATAAGAAATTTATTATGAAAAGTTGTCTTAATAAATGTTCAAATTCGTCCATTTAGTCCCCAGACTGACAACTGACGATTCGAATTTTTTTATCACGGAAACAACTTTAATAAAAGAATCCAAAAATCATAAATAGCCTATTTTGATCACATAAAACATGACTAGATAAATGCCCATAAATAGTATTCTAGATATATGGCATTTAGGGGAGTAATTGATTTGAAACAGTTAACTGCTCCCCCTTTACATGGGTATATCCAAAATTAATAGTATTGACATATTTAAATTCTAGAAAATTATTTTCAGAAATAGGAAACAAATTCATCAAAATATTAGGTCTTCTTATCAATGTTTATTTCTTTTCTTTTAAAATCTTAGCACAATATCTAACTCATAACCGTAGGGTTAAAAAAAGAAACGCTTTGAAAGAGAGAGATTCAATATGCCTGACTTCTCTCCCACAAAGAATTACTACTATAGACAGTTAGTAACTTAAATAAGAATAGAATAATAAAAGCTTAATAAAATGAGTATCATTAATATTACTCAAACGCTAAAGCACATATCAGAAGAACATAATATTTAACGAGTAGTCACAAGATCAAATCAAGTCTGAATATAGAATAGTGTGAAAGAAATATGAATATATCAAAAGATGACGAACATTAACCTATGGAATATCAATGTATGTTACCTTTTGTGATAATATTATTAAAAGATAATATTGTCCATCAAAATAAAAGTCCAAATCTAAAGATGAAATTTATATCTCTATCAAAGATTACAGATCGATTTAGAGAATACAAAATATGGTGACGATATAAGTGTATCTACTGGAATCGAAAGATCTCAAACAATAAACAAATTCAAATCATTTGTAGCTATAAGCATAAGATGCATCAATTACATGTATCATTATATGTGCTACAAAATCACTAGGTAACAATAAAATATAAAACATTTATAAATCAAAATATAAGGCCTAGATACGCTGATATATTCTAGAACCTAGGGGACCAGGTTCAGTGCCCTGGATCCAGAACTAGACAATAGTTGCAAGTAGACCTTAATAAATCTTAAATCTATAAAGTATTGATCACTTTTGATTAGCTGTAGGGGCTAGTTGTAACTACCACTTTTCTAAAATGAGGGTAATTTTAAACTTTTATAAAATTGATCATGTTAATTGTTAAATAATAGATTTAAATTATGTTAATAATAAATTGGTAATTTTTTTATTATTTTAATAATATTTAAATTGATTGATTATGATTGTGTTCCTTGCTAGTGCAACCTTAGAACTACTTAGCCTAGAGACTAACCATGACCATGGAGACCTAGCAATGTGATTAGATTAGTTTATTACCACTTTTTAGGCTAAAGGTATTTTGGTAATTTGTGAATTATTATTATTTTTGAATTTTATTTAATAAATAATGTGCTAAGTGTTATATTAGGTCTAACCCTAGAATTACCCTAATCTAAATGTTGATCAAGTCCTTAGAAGCTTGGTTAGTAGAATTAAATAAGTTAGCTAAGTTCTAGAATATCTAGATATTATGTTGAACCTACGATATTTGTAGAAAACTAATCTTGTTTGGGCCTTTACCTAAAAGGCTTGAAATTACATATTGAAAAAGCCTATAAACTAAATTGGACCTAACCCTAGTCCTATAGTCACCCATGCCAGCCAACCCTAGTCCCCTTACCTATATAAGTGAACATTAGTCCCATCTTGCCTCTTTTATTGCAAACCCTAACCCTAATTTGTGTTCTTCCCAAAATTTGCCAACTTTTACGAAATTACCTCCTAATTCAACCAAACCAATTACAAAATACTTCCCTTGAGTAGAGGGGGTCTCTATTGGCTAGCTAGGAAGGATTAGGAGCAATTTGGCCATTGGATTTGGGGTAGGATCTTTTCAAAAGAATTTTTATTGGGATTCCAACTCCCATTTGGTAAGAGCCTCTAACCTTATTAATTTCCTGATTTTTCACCGAAGATGCATTCATCTAGGCACCATACATCATTAGATAGAGTTTGGTTCAATTTGAATCCATTTGATGTGCGTATCGTAAGAGTATCAGATACGTGTCTCAAGTGTTCGATGAAATGCCCCTTAGGACTTTTTGTTCTCAAATTTCTAAACTAATTATATATTTGAGAAGCTAATGATGTATAGATTACTTCTGTATAAGACTGAGTTGATTTTGGTGGGATTTACTGTGTCTAGACGGACACAGGAGCACGCGCTACCACTACCAAAATAAGTCAAATCAGCGACGACGAAGGAAGATGTCACCAAAATTTTGCATATTAGCGATGTCCTTACGTCGCAAAACGACACTATTTGCGACATCCAGCGACGTATACCGACCAACTTTAATTTCATAAAAGATAACGTCATGGAATAGTCGGTAAACGTCGTTATATTTTTTACATTAGCGACGTTTAGTGACTCCAACATAAATATGTCGCTGTATATTAAACAAATGGCGACGTTTAGCAACGTTTCTATTTATCGTCGCTAAGTTTTTAATATAGGGCATCGGGTTTTCTTTTCCCTCCACTCAATCGAGCCCCAAATTTTTGAACCCCCTCTCCCTCCCTGATCTCCAGCCCCCCTCCACCTACAGCCCCCCTTCGCCGTGACCCCCCTCCCCCTCCGCAGGTGCTCCTTCCCCTCCCCTCCGCCTCCGCCTTTTCCTCTGGTTCTCCTCCCCTCAGGTGACCCCCTCCCGATCAACCCCTTCGGTCTTGGTAAACCCTAACTGTGATGACCATAGTTCGTATTACGTATTTTGGAATACATGTACGTATCTGACTCGTATTGCATGTCTCCTGTCCTGGTTCGGCTTGTTTGGGTTAGCATGGTTCGGCTTGGGTTGCTTATTGGTTCATCATGAACCAAGGGGAGAACCCTTACCTACCACCACCATCTCCATTTATTAACCCAACACTCTTTCTCTCTCCTCATTCACTCTTCTTCTTCCGCACCATTACTCTCCACCTACACCCAAGAGCCCAAGGCAAGTGCAACTTGCTTCATGATGGATCTCTAGTTTTATTGTTCTATTCTCTTCTTTACATGATTATAAGCCTCTTTAGAACTTGGAGTTTTTGATTTTTATGGATAGATTCTTCTAGATCTACATTATAACCTTGGGGTTTCATAAGTTCATGGAGTTTTTTTTGGTTTGATCTACTAAAACTTTTTGTTTTCGAAAACTAATTGTTCCATGAGCAAGAGCACGAAATTTTGTATAAATTTGGTTTGATTCACCTCATTTCGAGTTAGAATGTAGTTTTTATGGCCAAAACAAGTTTTCTGAATTTTTCATGTCGGCTGAATGAAATTTTACGCAGGGAACCCTAAAATTGCATATTTTACGCTGGATAGTGTCCAGAATGTAAGATTTTACACAAGAAACCCTGAAATTGCGTATTTTACGCTGGATAGTGTCTAGAATGTAAGATTTTACGCAGGGAACCCTAAAATTGTGTATTTTATACTGGATAGTGTCCAAAAGATTTTACGCAAGAAACCCTAAAATTGCATATTTTACGCTGGATAGTGTCCAGAATGTAAGATTTTATACAAAAAAAACCCTGAAATTGCGTATTTTATGCTAGATAGTGTCCAGAATGTAAGATTTTACGCAGGGAACCCTGAAATTGCGTATTCTACGCTGGATAGTGTCCAGAATGTAAAATTTTATGCAGGGAACCCAGAATGTGAATTTTTATGTTGGAACCCTTTTCTTTTGCGTATTTTACGCAGAATTGAATTTTGGCCTATAAAAGTGCACAGAATGACTGTTTTTTTGCCAAGTTTAGCTATTTTTTAGCCAGAATTTTGAAAAACTTTAAATATGAAAGTTTTAGATCTTTGTCTTGCTTTTCTGAATATCTCTGGAGCACCTCATTTTGAGTTTGTATGTAGATGTTATGCCCATCTCCCCTAAGCCGCATGATTCCTTCACAACTCTTGCACCCTGTTTATATTTAGTTATTGCATATACGCTTATACCAGGTTAAATGTTAATTTTAAATATGTTCCATGACATAATGGTGACCAGTTGTGGTACACTTTTGATAAATGATATGACATGATAGTGGCCCGTCGTGGCACACTATTGACAGTGAATTTGACATGATATATATCTCAAATGTGGTTACGACGGCTAGCATGTCATGACATAATTGAATGACCTGGACACCATGGGCGATTGCGTTTGTACAAATAAACTAGTACTGTCTTGCATCATGTCTAGAATAAGGATCCCTGAGTACCACGGTCAGGTATACCTACAGTAATTGACTAAGCCTAATAAACTAGAATAATTCAGTAGACATGAAGAGATTCTCAGCTACAAGAAATCCCGTTATCTCGGCACAATAAGTAGACTTGTAGCCTACCGATGAGTAGGGCACATTTCCAGCACACAGTCACGTGTTGTATTCTTCATACACGGACATTCGACATGGATAACCGGATGGTCTGCAGGGTTTGTGGCTGTTGGGATAATCTCATTGCAACTTGCTAATAACTAGGCTTGTGATAACCCTAGTTAGTTAAAAGTATCAAGCCGTACTCTTGATTAGCCGTGATTGATTGGATGGAATTTATTCCAGCTTAGGCTTATCCTGATCATGTGCAAGATTGTGACATGACATGATTATTGATGCTTGCCTTAATAATAACGATCGGGGGCCCAGTTCTGTTTAGGCGAAGGGTTACAACCCCGATCCTTGTTTGGTTTAAGGGTCGTAACCTGGCTCCCGGAGCAGTTCTGTGTCCTCTCTTCATTTATTGTCTTATTGCAACCCCATGTCATGTTCGTCATGTTTTACCTTACCTTAATACCATGACTATTTATATTGGCCTTAGCAATAAAGATCGGGGGTCCAGTTCTGTTCAGGCGAAGGGTTACAACCCCGGTCCTTGTTTTGTTTAAGGGTTGTATCCTAGCTACCGGAGAAGTTCTGTGTCCTCTCTTCGTTTATTGTCTTCATTGTACCAATAATATTTGAGACGGGTTTCTATTCAGGTGAAGGGCTGCAACTCCGGTCCTTATTTGGTTTAAGGGTTGTGACCTGGCTACTTGAATAGTTTTTTTGTACTCAGTTTATTGTTGTTATCTCTATTATTATCAGTTCTTATTTATTACCTTAAAATTCTATTATGATATGCTGGTTTTAGTTCCTAAGTGAAGCCTCCTTTGTGGTACTTGCTCTTTCTGGGTCTGACCCAGCTGGTTTTGTGTGGCCAGATATCGGAGCAGCACCAGAGGATCCACCTGTCTTCCAGCCAAATGTTGACCACCAGGCGTAACCCTGGCAACGAGTGGGTTTCTTTTAGTCCTCCGACTTTATTGTTAAAATTATTCTTTTGAGACTTTTAGCCGGCGAGCACGTGTTAGCTCGTATCGAACCTTTATTTACTGTCCGCCTACGGGCTGTAACATGATTGACAGATCCTAGGATTGACCATGTATGACTGAACTCTTGCTAGTCTTGACATTTTCTACGACTAGCTTCATGATCAACCAATATATAATGTATGGGACGCCTTGTTACTATATATTTGGTGTTCTGACATCTTGTAACTATTATTGCTTGCTTGAGATTGAGACAATAGGCTGGTTCATGACCAGAGGAGACTGTTGGCTTGTAGTTAAACCCTCATGTATCTAGACAGCCGTGACCGTATAGCGAGGTGGATTGTACTTCAATATACGTAGCTGGCTATGTACGCCCCCGCTCTCCAGTATTCTGGTTCTGGGGCATTATATGGTTTTAGTGGTGGCCCATGCAAGTCTTGTAAATCAAGATATGTGAGGGTTTACCGAATAGAAGTCTCAATCAGCACTCGCCCTTGATCTATGCTTATATCTTCTGAATCCCTGTAATCTTGACCTGATCACATGCTTGTATCGTTGATCTATCCTGGTCCTTCATTATTATTCCATATGTCGTCTTCTTCAGTGGAATTGTTCCTAGACTGCCGATCAGCAAGGCGGAGCACCTCCTATGGACCAGCAGCAACCCGAAGATCAAGCCCAACATTCAGGAGTAGCCTCTAGAGTCATGCCTACTAGAGGAGAGCTACCAGTTCAGCCCGTCCATCCTGTAGAGCCTGATAATGGAACTTTGGTAGGTCTCATCAGGTCACTATTAGCCTCCCATGATCGTCGAGAAGATGCCTTACACCAGGCGATGGCAGACGCTTTGACCAAAGAAGGTCATCAGGGTAATAGCGCGGCCAACAGCTTTAAGCGCTTGAACCCTCCCTTCTTCGATGGCAGTGAAGATGCGATCGCTGCAGATGCATGGCTTCAGGACACAGAGGTAATTTTAGAAGCATCCAGGACTCCAGAGAATGAGAAGGTGGCCGTGGTGCGCCTACAGCTATTGGATCTTGCCCGCAGCTGGTGGGCGGTGCATGCCGTTGGATTAGTGGCCCCTATTGCCTGGGTAGTATTCAATGAGAGATTTCAGACCAAGTATTTTGATGTTGTAGCTTGGTATGATCTACAGACGAGGTTCACCAATCTGAAGCAGATGGGCAGGACGGTCGATGGATATGCGACCGAGTTCTCCAGGCTTAGCCAGTCTGCTTCCACCTTGGTGGCGACCAAGTTTTATAGAGCCCAACGGTTCCAACAGGGGCTCCACCTAGAGATTTTGTTGGCGGTAGAGTAGTTTGTGCATCAGACCTTTGATGCAGTACTAAAGGCAGCTCGGAGGCATGAATATACCTCCCAGTGGATCGTGGATAGGACCGGAGGTCGGAAGCGATCCCATAGCCAGATGAACCAGTCGTCAGCCCCAGCCCCGGCAGCCAGGGCTTTGACCATTGGAGCTCTGAGGCGGGCGACCTCAGTGACGTCGGTTCAGTATTCCACCCCGACGTACCCTCAGCAGCAGAAGTAGAAGCAGTCTTCCACAGTGGGATGTTCACACTGCGAAAAGCCGGGGAATGAGGTATCAAAGTGTCGCAGAGCACAGGATTTGTGCTTGGTTTGTGGTGCCTCAGACCATAGGGTTGGGAACTGCCAGAACAGGGGGAGTTTATCGGCCTTCTCTAGTCCTTCAGTTAGAGGACCAGCACCAGTCCAACAGCATCAGCAGCTGCAGTACCCGTTTCCGAGGCCATTGCCGACGCAGGCCCAGGCATTCCAGCAGCAGAGACCACAGCAGTATGCCCAAGCCCAAGCTCTGATCCAGAGCAGGCAGAGGAATTTCCAGCAGGGGGGCCCGCACCTAGGGGACAAGATCAAGTGTTGGCTTTAACCATGGAAGAAGAAAGAGTGGCGCCAGGTGAGGTAGTGTCAGGTACTATTCTCGTCAACACCTTTCTGGCTTCAGTATTATTTGACTCTGGTACATCGCATTCATTTATGTCTGCATGTTTCGTGATACAGATAGGACTGGAGCCCGAGTCATTATCAGTAAGGCTTAATATACTTACTGGTAACGGTCTTGTGCGAGTAGATAGAGTATTTTCCTTGTGTCGGGTCGTAGTTAGCGGTAGAGAGTTTCCCGCTAGGTTGATAGAATTCTCGATGGACGATTATGATGTGGTCTTAGGGATGGATTGGTTGAGGGACCGATATACCAGGATAGATTGCCATATTGACAGGGTTGTTTTTAGCATCCCAGGCGAGCCGGAGTTTTCCTTCTCCCGAGGCAAAGTTGAACCTTCTCCTCCCGTATTGGGAATGGCAGTAGCAGCAGTACAGTTACCCCGGATCGTCGAAGAGTTTTCAGATATTTTCCCAGAAGAGCTTTTGGGAATGCCGCCAGAGCGAGAGATCGAGTTCACCATAGACTTGATTCCCGAGACCGTACCTGTGTCAGATAGTCTACATGATGGCGCCGTCCGAATTGGAGATATTGTACAAAATGATTGAAGAATTCAGAATCAAGGGATTCATTCGTGCTAGTGGATCGTCTTGGGGAGCCCCAATGCTTCTTGTAAAAAAGAAGGATGGTACGTCCAGATTATGTGTAGATTATCGTACCTTAAACTCAGTGACAATCAAGAACAGATATCCTCTCCCAAGGATAGATGACTTGTTTGATCAACTCAAAGGGGCAGCAGTATTCTCGAAGATAGATTTACGGTCAGGGTACCACCAGATCAGAGTCAGAGAGCAGGACAACCCGAAGACAGCTTTCAGATCCCGGTATGGGCATTGGGAGTTCCATGTAATGCCATTTGGAGCAACCAATGTGCCGACACTGTTCATGGATCTCATGAATCGCATCTTCATGCCTTATTTGGATCAGTTCAGGATTGTGTTCCTAGATGACATCCTGGTCTACGGCAAGAATGAGGCAGAACATGAGCAGCATCTAAGAGTTGTTCTTCCGATTCTCAGAGAGCACCAGTTGTATGCCAGGTTTAGTAAATGTGAGTTCTGGCTCGATCGCATTTTATTCTTGGGTCACATCATCACCAGAGGAGGAGTAAAAGTGGATTCCCAGAGGATCGCGACTATCGAAACGTGGCCAGTGTCCAGCACAGTTGCAGAAGTTCATAGTTTTCTTTGATTGTCCGGCTATTACCGGCGATTTGTTTCAAACTTTGCTCAGATTTCAGCACCACTGACGCAGTTAACCCGTAAGGATGTGCAGTTTGCTTGGACTGCAGAATATTAGGATTTTTTTGAGAAGCTGAAGCGAGGCTTGATGACGACACCCATTCTCACACTTCCAGATGGGACCGGAGGATTCTCAGTGTATTGTGATGCTTCACGCCGAGGTTTAGGATGTGTTTTGATGTAACATGGAAAGGTAATAGCTTATGTATCGTGACAACTTCGTGATCATGAGAGGAATTACCCAACCCTTGACTTGGAGCTGGCAGTCGTGGTGTTTGCGCTAAAGCTTTGGAGACACTACTTGTATGGAGATAGGGTAGAGATTTTCACCGATCATATTAGCCTGAAGTATGTGTTCACTCAGAAGGATCTTAACATGCGTTAGAGGAGATGGCTAGAGCTGTTTGTGGATTATGATGTCAACCTGCAGTATCATCCTGGAAAAGCCAACATTGTTGTAGATGCATTGAGCAGGAGAGCCGGAGTTTATTTTCTAACAGCGTAACCAGAATTGTTAGCAGATCTTCAGAAGATGGGTATAGAAGTTGTCCTTCCTACCAGTGTGGCATTGATGGCCAAAATGCAAGTTTAGTCCAGTATAGTTGAGAGAATTAAGATAGCTCAATCATCAGATTCTAAGCTTCAACGACTTAGGAAAGAATGTATGCATTCATGAAGACCAGAATTATGCATTCATGAAGACGGTACACTTCGACATGGTAAGTGTCTTTGTGTACCCAGTAGAGATATCAGACAAGAAGTCATGACCGAAGCTCACAGTTCTCAGTATTCGATTCATCCCGGTGGCACGAAGATGTACCGAGATATCCGTCAGCACTTTTAGTGGAATGGCATGAAGAGGGAGATAGCTCGGCTTGTCGCTCGGTATTTGGTTTGCCAATAAGTCTGAACATCAGAGGCCAGCTGGACTTCTTCAGCCCTTGCCGATTCCAGAATGGAAGTGGGAGTATATAACCATGGATTTCGTGACTGGGTTACCTCGATCCCCGACTAGTAGAGATGCTATTGGGGTTATATTTGATAGGCTCACGAAGGTGGCTCACTTTTTTCCATTAGAGTTGGTCAGTCGACGACTCAGTTACAGAGATATACCTCAGGCAGATAGTCAGACTTCACGGAGTGCCGGTCAATATCACCTCGGATAGAGATTCGAGATTCACGTCACACTTTTGGCTTAGTCTGCAAAAGTGTTTGGAAACTCACCTCCAGTTCAGCTCAGCTTATCACCCGCAGACAGATGGTCAGTCGGAATGCACGATCCAGACTCTTGAGGATATATTGAGATCTTGTACGCTCGACTTTAACGATTCATGGAAAGATCACCTGCACCTTGTGGAGTTCTCGTACAACAATAGTTTCCAAGCTAGCATCCAGATGGCACCGTTCGAGGCACTATATGGTAGGAAGTGCAGATCTCCACTAGCATGGGACGATGTTGGAGAAAGGCAGATGCCTGGTCCCGAGTTGATCACTCAGACAGTTGAGTCGGTCAGGAGAGTCAGAGATCAATTTTGCGTTGCACAAGATCGTCAGCGCCATTGGACCGATTCTCATATGCGTCCCTTTGAATTTTCTGTCGGCGATCATGTATTCCTTAGGATCTCGTCTAACCGTGGCGTCATTCATTTCGGCGTACGGAGAAAGTTTAGTCCTAGGTATATAGGGCCATTCGATAACCTGGAGCGAGTAGGAGATGTGTCATATCATCTCGCTCTTTCGTCGTCTCTGATTGAGGTGCATGACGTGGTCCATGTATCCCAACTACGACGGTATATCCCGGACCCGAGCTGTAATGCCTGTTGTTCGTATTACGTATTTGGAATACGTATACATATTTTATCTTGTATTTGCATATCTCCTTGGTTTGGCTTGGCTTGTTTACTCTCGGTTTGGGTTGGCTTGGTTCGGCCGGCCCAATGCTTGGTTCATCATGGGCCAAGGGTGGAACACCTTAGCCTATGCTTCTCCTTCATTTTCACCACAACCCCCCTCTTTATTATCCCCACCAACCTTCTCTCTCCTCCATAATTCTCATTTACTTCTCCTTCCCCCACCATTACTCTTCTCCACCAACCAAGAACACCATAGGCAAGTGCAACTTGCTTCCACAAGAGAACTCCTTTTGATGGTTTCATTAGCTTCTCCTCATGATTCTAAACTACATTAGAACTTGTCATTTTCCATTTTGAGGCTTTCTTTCTTGTAGATCTAGAGTTTTGTTACCTTCGGATTTTGGTAGTTTTGATCTATTAAACTCCTTTGTTTTCAAGTTTTGATAGTTCCATATTGTAGAGCATTTCATTCTACCCAATTTTGACCTTTGGAAAGTTGGATTCGGACTTATTTTGACCAAGATTTGAACAATTGAAGCTTAGATTCAACTTTGGAGTTCTTGCTGTTCTTGCCATTTAGAGAAGACAGTGAACAGTGAGCTAGCTTTTTAGCTTACGCCACTGAGCTGTACGCTGCTGTTTAGCGAGCGTACGCTAGCCTTCGTACGCTGCTGTTTAGCGAGCGTACGCTAGCCTTCGTACGCTGCTCTTTAGCGAGCGTACGCTAGCCTTCGTACGCTGCTCTTTAGCGAGCGTATGCTAGCTTTCGTGCGCTGCTCTTTAGTGAGCGTACGCTCACCTTGATACGCTGCCTGTTGGCAGCGTGTCTTGAGCATACGCTAGCTTGAGCATACGTGTGCCTTGGTACGCTAGCTTAAGCGAGCAAGGCGTACGCTGGCTCCTTTCGTACGCTAGCTCGAGCGTACGCAGTCTTGAGCATACACTAGCTTGAGCGTACGCTGACCTGTAGCTTGAGCGTGCCCTTGTGTACGCTGACCCTTGCATACGCTTCCCTTTAGAAGTGTATGGATCCTTTGGTACGCAGACCTAAGCGTACGCTAGCCTGAGCGTAGCCTGGCTTGAGCGTAGCCTGATTACCCTTGATCTTCTATTGCCCTGTATATTGATATTTTATTAGATATTTAACGTCCATTTTATATCCTTACGCCTTTTGTCATGAACTTGATAATCATGGATTTGTTTAATATGTTTGGAAATGATACCTGAGCATGACACGATAGTGACCCGTAGTGGTGCACTCCTGACATAATAACCTGACATGACTTGATAGTGGCCCGTCGTGGCGCACTCCTGACAAGTACACTTGACATGATAAACCTGACATGATATATCTGATAGCTGTTGCGACGGCTACCTGACATGACATGACCTGTATAATGGCCGGACACCGTGGGCGATTGTGTTTGTACAAATAAACCAGTCCTGTCTTGCATCATGTCTAGGAGGGGACTCCTGAGTACCACTGTCAGGAGTACCTACTAAAATAGACTAAGGTTAACAACTAGATTAATACATTAGTCATGAAGAGATTTCCCAGCTACAAGCAATCCCGTTACCTGGGCGCGCTTGGGATCTGTAGCCTGCCGACGAGTAGGGCACATTTCTAGCACACTGTCATGTGTTGCTCCCTTCAAGCTACTTAAGGGTACATGCATTTCCTGGACGATGTACCCACCTGAATTCAACCCTAATCTTTCGACCTAGGTAACCTGGATGGTCTGCAGGGCTTGTGGCTGTAGAACAATCTCGCGGCATCTTGTTAGTAATTAGGCTTGTGACAACCCTAGTTAGTTAAAGTATCAAGCCGTAATTCTTGCTTGGCCGTAAAATGATTGGATGGAGTCTAGCCTTGCCCTGATCCTGTTCCAGATTATTGAATGACCAGAATGCTTGTATTTATTTTACCGATAAATGGTGAGAATTCCAAGTTCTGTTCAGACGAAGGGTTACAACCCCGGTCCTTGTTTGGTTTACGGGTTGTAACCTGGTTATCTGAATAGTTCTATGGTTATCTCGTCGTATATCATCCTGATGTATTTTCTTTATTTCCAGTTCTTACTTTTATTTGTATCTTGTGCTGATTGCTGGTTTTAGTTCTTAAGTGAAGCCTCCTTTGTGGCACTTGCTCTTTCTGGGGTCTGATCCAGCTGGTTTTATGTGGCCAGATTTCGGAGCAGCTCCAGAGGATCTACCGACTTCCCAGCCAGATGGTGGCCACTAGACGGAACCCTGGCAACGAGTGGGTTATTTTTGGCTCTCTCGTTCTATTGTAAAATATTCTTTTGAGGCGTTTAGCCGACGAGCACCTGTTTAGCTCGATTGCACTTTACTTACTGTCTGTCTACGGGCTGTAACATGATTAACAGATCCTAGGGTTGATCATGTAAGACTAAAACTCTCGCTAGTCCTGACATTTTATAACGACTAGCTTCATGATCAGCTGAATATGTAATATTTAGGATGCCTTATTATTGTATATTTAATGATCATACATCTTGTAACATTTACTTACTTGCTTGTGATTGAGACACTAGGCTTGTTCATGACCTTAAGAGACTGTTGGCTTGTAGATAAACCCTCATGTATCTAGACAGCCGTGACCGTATAGCGAGATGAATTCCATTTCATATACGTAGCTGGCTATGTCTGCCCCCGCTCTCCAGTATTCTGGTTCTGGGGCGTGACATGGTTTAAGTGGTGGCCCATGCAGGTCTTGTAAATCAAGATATGTGAGGGTTTACCGAATAGATGTCTCAATCAGTATTCGTCCTTGATCTCTGCTCGTATCTTCTGAATCCCTGGATTCTTGTCCTGATCATATGCTTGTATCGTTGCTCTGTCCTGGTCCTTCCTTATTGTTCCCTATGTCGTCTTCTTCAGCGGCATTGTTCGTGGTCCTACCGATCAGCAAGGCGGAGCACCTCCCGCGGACCAGCAGCAACCTGGAGACCAAGCCCAGCATTCCGGAGTAGCTTCCAGAGTTGTGCCTTCTGACGGAGAGCCACCAGTCCAGCCAGTTCAACCTGTAGAATATGATGACGGTACTTTGGTAGGTCTCGTCAGGACCTTGATAGCTTCCCAAGACCGGCGTGGAGATGCCTTGGAACAGGCAGTGACGGATGCTTTGACCCGGGGTGGTCATCAGGGTAACAGCGCGGCCAACAGCTTCAAGCGCTTGAACCCTCCTTTCTTTGACGGTAGTGAAGATGCTATCGCGGCAGATGCATGGCTTCAGGACACAGAAGTGATTCTAGAAGCAGCCAGGACCCCAGAGAACGAGAAGGTGGCCGTTATGTGCCTGCAGTTGTTAGATCTTGCCCGCAGCTGGTGGGAAGCACATGCCGTTGGATTAGCAGCCCCCATTGCTTGGGCAGTATTTAGAGAGAGATTCCAGACCAAGTATTTCGATGCCGTGGCTCGGTATGATCTGTAGACGAGGTTTACTAATCTGAAGCAAGGAGGCAGGACGGTCGACGGATATGCGGCCGAGTTTTCCCGACTCAGTCGGTTTGCTCCCACCTTGGTGGCAACCGAGTATGATAGAGCCCAGCGATTCCAGCAGGGACTTCACCTAGAGATCTTGTTGGCAGTTGAGCAGTTTGAGCATCAGACTTTCGATACAGTCTTGAGAGCGGCCCGGAGGCATGAGTATACCTCCCAGAGGATTGTGGATAGGGCCGGGGGTCGGAAGAGATCTCACGGTCAGATGAATCAGTCTTCAGCACCGTCCCCAGCAGCCATGGCTTTGACTATTGGAGCTCCGAGGCGAGCAGCCTCAGTGACGTCAGTTCAGCATTCAACTCCGACGCACCCTCAGCAGCAGCAGAAGCAGAAGCAATCTTCCGCAGTGGGTTGTTCTCATTGTGGGAAGCCAGGCCATGTGGTGGCAGAATATCGCAGGGCACAAGGATTGTGTCTGGCTTGTGGAGCACCAGACCATATGGTTGGATCCTGCCCGAACAGGGGTGGTTCATCATCATCCAACCTTTCTAGCTCTTCGATGAGAGGACCAGCACCAGTCCAGCAGCAGCAGCAGTATCCATTGATGAGGCCCTTGCCGCCTCAGTCCCAGGCGTTTCAGCAGCAGAGCCTCCAGCAGTATGCACAAACCCAGGCCTTGAGTCAGAATAGGCAGCGAGGATATCAGCAGATGGGACCAGCACCCCGAGGGCATGGTCAGGCCATGATGATGGCCGTGGAGGAAGAGTTGGCACCAGGAGAGGTAGTGGCAGGTACTATTCTCGTCAACTCCTTTCCAGCTTCAGCTTTATTTGATTCTGGTGCATCACATTCTTTTATGTCTGTACGATTCGCGACACGGGTAGGATTGGAGCCCGAGTCATTATCAGTAAGGCTCAATATACTTACTGGTAACGGACTTGTGGGAGTAGATAGAGTGTTTTTCTCGTGTCGGATCGTAGTTAGCGGTAGGGAATTCCCCGCTAGATTGATAGAATTCCCGATGGCCGATTATGATGTGGTCTTAGGGATGGATTGGTTGAGGAACCAGTATGCTAGGATAGACTGCCATATTGGTAGGGTTGTTTTTAGCATTCCAGGAGAGCCGGAGTTTTCTTTCTCTCGAGGTGAGGTTGAGCCTTCTCCTCCGATATTACGGATGGCAGTAGCAGCAGTTCAATTGCCCAGGATAGTGGATGTGTTTTCAGATGTTTTTCCAGAGGAGCTTCCAGGTATGCCTCCGGAGCGGGAGATCGAGTTCACTATAGACTTGATTCCTGGGACAGCTCCAGTGTCAGAGAAAGTCTACAGGATAGCGCCGTCAGAGTTGGTGATATTGTACAAGATGATTGAAGAACTCAGAACCAAGGGATTCATTCGTGCTAGTGGATCGCCTTGGGGAGCCCCGATGCTTCTTGTGAAAAAGAAGGATGGTACGTCCAGGTTATGTGTTGATTATCGTACCTTGAACTCAGTGACAATCAAGAACAGATACACTCTTCCGAGGATAGATGACTTGTTTGATCAACTCAAGGGGGCTTCAGTATTCTCGAAGATTGATTTGCGCTCAGGTTATCATCATATCAGAGTCAGAGAGCAGGACATCCCGAAGACAGCTTTTAGATCGAGATATGGGCATTGGGAGTTCCTTGTTATGCCTTTTGGAGCAACCAATGCGCCGGCAGTATTCATGGACCTCATGAATCGCATCTTCATGCCTTACTTGGATCAGTTTGTGATCGTGTTCTTGGATGACATCCTGGTCTACAGCAAGAGTGAGGCGGAGCATGAGCAGCATCTCCGTATAGTTCTTCAGATCCTCAAAGAGCACCAGCTGTATGCCAAGTTCAGTAAATGCGAGTTCTGGCTCGACCGCATTTCGTACTTGGGTCATATCATCACCAGAGGAGGAGTAGAAGTAGATCCCCAGAAGATTGTGGCTATTGAGTCATGGCCAGTGCCCAGCACAGTTGCAGAAG
Organism: Iris pallida; assembly: GCA_029216955.1. NCBI lineage: Eukaryota > Viridiplantae > Streptophyta > Magnoliopsida > Asparagales > Iridaceae > Iris > Iris pallida. Next base: position 74,801 of record JANAVB010028280.1, read on the forward strand.
TTCGCAGTTTCCTTGGATTGGCCGGTTACTACCGGCGATTTGTTTCGGATTTTGCTCGGATATCAGCACCATTGACCCAGTTTACCCGCAAGGATGCGCAGTTTGCTTGGACAGCAGAGTGTCAGAGTTCTTTTGAGCAGTTGAAGCGAGGCCTGATAACAGCTCCTATTCTCACGCTTCCAGATGGAACCGGAGGATTTTCAGTGTATTGTGATGCTTCAGGCAGAGGTTTAGGATGTGTTCTGATGCAGCATGGAAAGGTAATAGCTTATGCGTCACGACAACTTCGTGATCATGAGAGGAATTACCCAACCCATGACTTGGAGCTGGCAGCAGTGGTGTTTGCACTTAAGTTATGGAGGCACTACTTGTACGGAGATAGGGTGGAGATTTTCACCGACCACAAGAGCCTGAAGTATGTTTTCACCTAGAAGGATCTTAACATGCGTCAGAGAAGGTGGCTGGAGCTTCTTGTGGATTATGATGTCAGCTTACAGTATCATCCTGGGAAGGCCAATGTCGTAACAGATGCATTGAGCAGGAGAGCCAGAGTTTATTTCCTAACAGCGCAACCAGAGCTGTTAGCAGATCTTCAGAAGATGGGTATTGAAGTTGTTCTCCCTTCCAGTGTGGCGTTGATGGCCAGTATACGAGTTTAGTCCACTATAGTCGAGAGGATTCGGATGGCGCAGTCAGCAGATTCCAGGCTTCAGCGACTCAGAGCAGAGTGTGAAGCAGGATGAAGATCAGAGTTATGTATTCATGAGGATGGTACACTTAGGCATGGTAAGCGTCTTTGTGTACCCAATAAAGATATCAGACATGAGATCATGTCAGAGGCGCACAGTTCTCAGTACTCCATCCATCCTGGCAGTACGAAGATGTACCGTGATATCCGTCAGCACTTCTGGTGGAATGGCATAAAGCGGGAGATAGCTCGGTTTGTCTCTCGGTGTTTGGTTTGCCAACAAGTTAAAGCCGAACATCAGAGACCGGCTGGACTTCTTCAGCCCTTACCGATTCCAGAATGGAAGTAGGAGCATGTGACCATGGATTTTGTGACTGGATTACCTAGATCTCCAGCTAGTAGAGATGCTATTTGGGTCATTGTGGATAGGCTTACCAAGGTAGCGCACTTTCTCCCGTTCAGAGTTGGTCAGTCGACGGCTCAGCTAGCAGAGATGTACCTCAGACAGATTGTCAGATTGCACGGTATCCCAGTCAGTATCACCTCGGACCGAGATTCAAGGTTTACGTCGCACTTTTGGCGTAGCTTACAAGGGAGTTTGGGAACTCATCTCCAGTTCAGTTCGGCATATCACCCGCAGACAGATGGCCAGTCGGAGCGCACGATCCAGACTCTTGAAGACATGTTGCGGTCTTGCACACTTGACTTCGGTGGTTCATGGGAAGATCATTTGCACCTGGTAGAATTCTCATACAATAATAGTTTCCAGGCTAGTATCCAGATGGCACCGTTCGAGGCACTGTATGGCAGGAAGTGCAGATTCCCGTTAGCCTGGGATGATGTTGGAGAGAGGCAGATGCTTGGTCCAGAAATGATTGCCCAGACAGTTGAAGTAGTCAGGCGAGTCAGAGATCACCTTCGAGTTGCCCAAGATCGCCAGCGCCATTGGGCCGATTCTCATCGGCGCCCTCTCGAGTTCTCGGTCGGCGATCATATATTCCTGAGGATTTCGCCTAACCGTGGCGTCATTCGTTTCGGCGTACGGGGCAGGCTTAGTCCAAGGTATATAGGACCGTTTGACATTCTGGAGCGAGTAGGAGATGTATTCTATCGTCTCGCTCTTCCACCGTCGCTAAGCGAGGTGCATGACGTGTTCCATGTATCCCAATTACGACGGTACATCCCGGACCCGAGCCACATCCTGGATTATTCGGAATTGGTTGTTGATACCAACCTTTCGTATGAGGAGAGGTCCGTGTCTATATTGGATCGAAGAGAGAAGATCCTCAAGAACAAGACTATCAAGTTAGTCTGAGTTGCTTGGGGTCATCACTCTTTGGGGGAGTCAACGTGGGAGCGTGAGGATGATATCCGATCACGATATCCCGACTTGTTTGACTCGTGAGGTATAATATCTTTCTTATGCCTCATGCCATCAATTCCTTGCTTGCATGATTGATTGATTGCCTAGTATAATTGCCTGTGAATAGTGTAGCTTGTTTTTGTCCCTCTAGCCTCTTAATTAAATTTCGCGGACGGAATTCTTTTAAGGTGGGTAGAGTTGTAATGCCTGTTGTTCGTATTATGTATTTGGAATACGTATACATATTTTATCTTGTATTTGCATATCTCCTTGGTTTGGCTTGGCTTGTTTACTCTCGGTTTGGGTTGGCTTGGTTCGGCCGGCCCAATGCTTGGTTCATCATGGGCCAATGGTGGAACACCTTAGCCTATGCTTCTCCTTCATTTCCACCACAACCCCCCCTCTTTATTATCCCCACCAACCTTCTCTCTCCTCCATAATTCTCATTTACTTCTCCTTCTCCCACCATTACTCTTCTCCACCAACCAAGAACACCATAGGCAAGTGTAACTTGCTTCCACAAGAGAACTCCTTTTGATGGTTTCATTAGCTTCTCCTCATGATTCTAAACCACATTAGAACTTGTCATTTTCCATTTTGAGGCTTTATTTCTTGTAGATCTAGAGTTTTGTTACCTTCGGATTTTGGTGGTTTTGATCTATTAAACTCCTTTGTTTTCAAGTTTTGATGGTTCCATATTGTAGAGCATTTCATTCTACCCAATTTTGACCTTTGGAAAGTTGGATTCGGACTTGTTTTGAACAAGATTTGAACAATTGAAGCTTAGATTCAACTTTGGAGTTCTTGCTGTTCTTGCCATTTGGAGAAGACAGTGAACAGTGAGCTAGCTTTTTAGCTTACGCCACTGAGCTGTACGCTGCTGTTTAGCGAGCGTACGCTAGCCTTCGTACGCTGCTGTTTAGCGAGCGTACGCTAGCCTTCGTACGCTGCTGTTTAGCGAACGTACGCTAGCCTTCGTACACTGCTCTTTAGCGAGCGTACGCTAGCCTTCGTACGCTGCTCTTTAGCGAGCGTATGCTAGCTTTCGTACGCTGCTCTTTAGTGAGCGTACGCTCACCTTGATACGCTGCCTGTTGGCAGCGTGTCTTGAGCATACGCTAGCTTGAGCGTACGCGTGCCTTGGTATGCTAGCTTAAGCGAGCAAGGCGTACGCTGGCTCCTTTCGTACGCTATCTCGAGCGTACGCAGTCTTGAGCATACGCTAGCTTGAGCGTACGCTGACCTGTAGCTTGAGCGTGCCCTTGTGTACGCTGACCCTTGCATACGCTTCCCATTGGAAGTGTATGGATCCTTTGGTACGCAGACCTGAGCGTACGCTAGCCTGAGCGTAGCCTGGCTTGAGCATAGCCTGATTACCCTTGATCTTCTATAGCCCTGTATATTGATATTTTATTAGATATTTAACGTCCATTTTATATCCTTACACCTTTTGTCATGAACTTGATAATCATGGATTTGTTTAATATGTTTGGAAATGATACCTGAGCATGACACGATAGTGACCCGTAGTGGTGCACTCCTGACATAATAACCTGACATGACTTGATAGTGGCCCGTCATGGCGCACTCCTGACAAGTACACTTGACATTATAAACCTGACATGATATATCTGATAGCTGTTGCGACGGCTACCTGACATGACATAACCTGTATAATGGTCGGACACCGTGGGCGATTGTGTTTGTACAAATAAACTAGTCCTGTCTTGCATCATGTCTAGGAGGGGACTCCTGAGTACCACGGTCAGGAGTACCTACTAAAATGGACTAAGGTTAACAACTAGATTAATATATTAGTCATGAAGAGATTTCCCAGCTACAGGCAATCCCGTTACCTGGGCGCGCTTGGGATCTGTAGCCTGCCGACGAGTAGGGCACATTTCCAGCACACTATCATGTGTTGCTCCCTTCAAGCTACTTAAGGGTACATGCGTTTCCTGGACGATGTGTCCACCTGAATTCAACCCTAATCTTTCGACCTGGGTAACCTGGATGGTCTGCAGGGCTTGTGGCTGTGGAACAATCTCGCTGCATCTTATTAGTAATTAGGCTTGTGACAACCCTAGTTAGTTAAAGTATCAAGTCGTAATTCTTGCTTGGCCATGAAATGATTGGATGGAGTCTAGCCTTGCCCTGATCCTGTTCCAGATTATTGAATGACCAGAATGCTTGTATTTATTTTACCGATAAATGGTGAGAATTCCAAGTTCTGTTCAGACGAAGGGTTACAACCCCGGTCCTTGTTTGGTTTACGGGTTGTAACCTGGTTATCTGAATAGTTCCATGGTTATCTCGTCGTATATCATCCTGATGTATTTTCTTTATTTCCAGTTCTTACTTTTATTTGTATCTTGTGCTGATTGCTGGTTTTAGTTCTTAAGTGAAGCCTCCTTTGTGGCACTTGCTCTTTCTGGGGTCTGACCCAGCTGGTTTTGTGTGGCCAGATTTTGGAGCAGCTCCAGAGGATCTACCGACTTCCCAGCCAGATGGTGGCCACTAGACGGATCCCTGGCAACGAGTGGGTTATTTTTGGCTCTCTCGCTCTATTGTAAAATATTCTTTTGAGGCGTTTAGCCGACGAGCACCTGTTTAGCTCGATTGCACTTTACTTACTGTCTGCCTACGGGCTGTAACATGATTAACAGATCCTAGGGTTGATCATGTATGATTAAAACTCTCGCTAGTCCTGACATTTTGTAACGACTAGCTTCATGATCAGCTGAATATATAATATTTGGGACGCCTTATTATTGTATATTTAATGATCATACATCTTGTAACATTTACTTACTTGCTTGTGATTGAGACACTAGGCTTGTTCATGACCTTAAGAGACTGTTGGCTTGTAGATAAACCCTCATGTATCTAGACAGTCGTGACCGTATAGCGAGATGGATTCCATTTCATATACGTAGCTGGCTATGTCTGCCCCCGCTCTCCAGTATTCTGGTTCTGGGGCGTGACACGAGCCGCATCTTGGATCATTCGGAATTGGTTGTTGGTACCAGTCTTTCGTATGAGAAGAGGCCCGTATCCATATTGGACCAAAGAGAGAAGATACTCAAGAACAAGACTATCAAGTTAGTCTGTGTTGCTTGGGGTCATCACTCCTTGGGTGAGTCAACGTGGGAGCGTTAGGATGATATACGATCGCGATATCCCAACCTGTTTGACTCGTAAGGTATAATGTCTTTCTTATGCCTTACGCTCTAAATTCCTTCTTGAAATGAATGATTGTATGGTAGATTGCTTGAATATAGCTTGTCCTTGCCTGTCTAGCCTCTTAATTAAATTCCGAGGACGAAATTCTTTTAAGGTGGATAGAGTTGTGATGACCATAGTTCGTATTACGTATTTTGGAATACGTGTACGTATCTGACTCATATTGCATGTCTTCTGGCTTGGGTCGGCTTGTTTGGGTTGGCTTGGTTCGGCTTGGGTTGCTTATTGGTTCATCATGAACCAAGGGGAGAACCCTTACCTACCACTACCATCCCTATTTATTAACCCAACACTCTTTCGCTCTCCTCATTCACTCTTCTTCTTCTTCACCATTACTCGCCACCTACACCCAAGAGCCCTAGGCAAGTGCAACTTGCTTCATGATGGATCTCTAGTTTTATTGTTCTATTCTTTTTTTACATGATTACAAGCCTCTTTAGAACTTGGAGTTTTTGATTTTTTATGGATAGATTCTTCTAGATCTACATTATAACCTTGGGGTTTCATAAGTTCATGGAGCTTTTCTTGGTTTTGATCTACTAAAACTTGTTATTTTCGAAAACTAATAGTTCTATGAGCAAGAGCACGAAATTTTGTATGAATTTGGTTTTTGATTCACCTCATTTTGAGTTAAAATGAAGTTTTTATGGACAAAACAAGTTTTCTGAATTTTTCATGTCGGCTGAGTGAAATTTTACGCAGGGAACCCTGAAAATGCGTATTTTACATTGGATAGTGTCCAAAATGTAAGATTTTACATAGGGAACCCTAAAATTGCGTATTTTATGATGGATAGTGTCCAGAATGTAAGATTTTACGCAGGGAAATCCAAAATTGCGTATTTTACACTGGATAGTGTCCAAAATGTAAGATTTTACGCAGAGAATCCTGAAATTGCTTATTTTATGCTAGATAGTATCCAGAATGTGAATTTTTACGTTGGAACCCTACCCTTTTGCGTATTTTACTCAGAATTGAATTTTTGGCGTAAAAAAGTGCATAGAATGACTGTTTTTGCCAAGTTTGGCTATTTTCTAGCCAGAATTTCGAAAAACTTAAAACATGAAAGTTTTAGATCTTTGTCTTGCCTTTTCGAATATCTCTAGAGCACCTCATTTTGAGTTCGTATGTAGAAGTTATGCTCCGTCTCCCTGAGCCGCATGATTCCTCTACAACTCTTGCACCCTGTTTATATTTAGTTATTGCATATATACTTATACCAGGTTAAATGTTAATTTTAAATATGTTCTATGACATAATGGTGACCAGTTGTGGTGCACTTTTGACAAATGACATGACATGATAGTGGCCCATCGTGGCGCACTCTTGACAGTGAATTTGACATGACAGAATTGAATGACCTAGACATCGTGGGCGATTGCGTTTGTACAAATAAATCAGTACTGTCGTGCATCATATCTAGGATAGGGATCCCTGAGTACCATGGTCAGGGATACCTACAGTAATTGACTAAGGCTAATAAACTAGAATAATTCAGAATACATGAAGAGATTCCCAGCTACAGACAATCCCGTTATCTAGGCGCAATAAGTGGACTTGTAGCCTACCGACGAGTAGGGCACATTTTCAGTACACAGTTACGTGTTACATTTTTCATACACGGACATTCGACCTAGAAAATCGGATGGTCTGCAGGGCTTGTGGCTGTTGGGATAATCTCAATGCATCTTGCTAATAACTAGGCCTGTGATAACCCTAGTTAGTTAAAAGTATCAAGCCGTACTCTTGAGTGGCCGTAATTGATTGGATGGAGTTTATTCCAGCTTAGTCTTATCCTGATCCTATCCAAGATTGTGTCATGACATGATTATTGATGCTTACCTTAACAATAACGATCGGGGGTCTAGTTCTGTTCAGGCGAAGGGTTACAACCCCGGTCCTTGTTTCGTTTAAGGGTTGTAACCTGTCTCCCGAAGGAGTTCTGTGTCCTCTCTTCGTTTATTGTCTTCATTGTACCAATAGTATTTGAGACGGATTTCTATTCAGGTAAAGGGCTGCAACCCCGGTCCTTATTTGGTTTAAGGGTTGTGACCTGGCTACTTGAATAGTTTTCTCGTACTCACTTTACTGTTGTTATCTCTATTATTATCAGTTCTTATTTATTACCTTTAATATTCTATTGTGATATGCTGGTTTTAGTTCCTGAGTGAAGCCTCCTTTATGGCACTTGCACTTTCTGGGGTCTGACCCAGCTGGTTTTGTGTCGCCAGATATCGAAGCAGTACCAGAGGATCCACCTGTCTTCCAGCCAGATGGTGACCACCAGGCGTAACCCTAGCAACGAGTGGATTTCTTTTTGTCCTCCTACTTTATTGTAAAAATTATTCTTTTGAGACATTTAGCCGGCGAGCACGTGTTAGCTCGTATTGCACCTTTATTTACTGTCCACCTACGGGCTGTAACATGATTGACAGATCCTAGGGTTGATCATGTATGACTGAACTCTTGCTAGTCTTAACATTTTGTACGACTAACTTCATGATCATCCAATATGTAATGTATGGGATGCCTTGCTACTATATATTTGGTGCTCTGACATCTTGTAACTATTATTGCTTGCTTGAGATTAAGACAATAGGTTGGTTCATGACCATAGGAGACTGTTGGCTTGTAGTTAAACCCTCATGTATCTAGACAGCCGTGATCGTATAGCGAGGTGGGTTGCACTTCAATATACTTAGCTGGCTATGTATGCCCCCGCTCTCCAGTATTCTGGTTCTGGGGCGTTACACTAACCCCCACTCTTGTAGTATAGTTGTATAGGATAATGTGGGAAGTTCAGTTTCCATTTGAATTAAGTGACAGTGAATGAGAAGGTAAATAGGACAGTAGCATGAAGAGGGGAGGGGGCTATTTGGCTCTGATTATTGCTTCTCTTCTTCTAAAAATTGTTACTATTATAAATCATGTATGTGTGTATACTAGATATAGGAGTGTGGGTGTCTAGGGGCAACCAATGTGGTCTATCTTCCTGTGTATACCACTGTTTTGAGTGTATTGAGTAAGTAAAGGGTGCCATGCTGTGAGTGTAGTGCTCAGTGAATGAACTGTCATTTATAGTTTACATGTGTTAAATGAATAAATTTGTGACTTATTCTAGTAAAAGTGAACTGTCACTTGACAGTGCATATGTGTTAAGTGTCTTGAGTGTAATGTGTTGAGAGTATTTTGGTGTGCCTATAGGCCATTCATGAATGTATCTGTATTCATGAGTGTCTACCAAGGACAGTTAACAGTGAGATGTGTGAATGTGTGCCAACTTGCACTAGTGAGAGGGGTTCATGTCTATGTTGGATATGTCAGAGCACTAGGTGTATTTGGGCAGGCATTTGCCTTTGGCAGCATAAGAAGAGTTGTTATCTAATGTTGGTAGCAGAAGTTAGGATAGGAGTTGGATGATGTAAGTTATGGATTACCTATGTATATGAGTAGTGTTAATGTGTGTACAGGAGATATGGGTTAAGGGCAATGAGTATGTGCATACATGGTCAATTTAGGGATGTATCAGTGAGCTACATAGATGTTAGGTTGGTGTCAAAGAAGAGTGAGTTCTTGTCAATAGAGGCTTGTGTGTGTGACTCAAGAGCGAAGGGCATGAGTGAGATATTTGTCAGTGAGAAGTGATCATCTGAGATATCCTATGTTAGTGTCAGTGTCCTTATCATGTCCGTGTGTGTCCGAAGTGGCAGGTTATAGTGAGAGGGATGTAAGGGTAAATTGTGAGTATATGTGTCTCACTATATATATATATATATATACATATGTATATATATATATATAAGGGTATATGAGATAGGGAGAGGGAAATCTGTCCTGGTGACAGCTGAAAGTTATTGTGTGTATATGTCTGTGAGAGTGAGTGTTGGATATTGGTAGAGTGTGGGCTTATGGGTCAGTTGGGGAGTTGCTTCCCTGGTTGCAAGGGGATTTAAACCCCTAATTTGTACAAGTAGTTGGGAGGCCACTGTTGGCATTGGTGTTGTGCAAGGGCCTTGTGCCTTGCAGGTTGGGGCACCTGCCTATGCAGGTGCATGAGAGAGCAGGGGGCTTTGGGGCCTTGCTTGGCCCTGAGGCAGGCCCTACAGGCAGAGGGGACATGCCATAGGCCAATGTTAAGAATGCACTAATGTGCATGTGATAAAGAGGGAAAGGGTCGGGTGTACGGCAGGCTAAGGGAACTGCCTTGTAGGTAGTGAGCTCAGGTAGGCAGAGTGGTGTCAGTGTAGTATAGGTATTAGCACCGACACGACACACACATACTGACATGACACATAATGTAGACAGTATCAGTGGCAGAGAATTAGAGGCCATTAGCATAGTGTGTGTGTTTAGATAGGTTAGAGACTTAAGGGTTTGGGTTCCTGTGTTCAAGAGAGAGCAATCTTTACCTCTCACTGATACACGTGGGATTGGGGGTGTCTGGCTTGAGCCCAACAGTAGTAACAATGGCAACAGGGGCAATGGGAGCCAGTGCACTAGTTTGTTCATTACCATTCTGTGCATTAATGCACACATATGCACCGATCAGATATGAGTGGTTATGATATCTTCATTTGGTTTTTGTTAAATGGTTATCATATCAGAGAATAACTAATTATGTCTTACCCGAGTGTAGTCGGAAGAATGCAAATCCTGTGAGTCAGTGTCAACCAGTATGTGTGCCTGACCTGGGTAATTATCCAGTGATGAAACCACTAGATGAAGTTGACTGTCCTCCGACCTCCATCCCTCGACAATGTTGATACGACAACCTATCACTATATCTTTTAGTAGTAGATGATGTCTTAGTATTATATTATGTTGGTTCATCTTGATTCTATTACATCCTTCAGATACTAGATTCGATAAGAACATATACTACACCATATGTACAGAATAAAGATTATTCAAACTAATGTATGCTAGAATGAATTTTGGGTTGGGTTTTGAGCCATTCGTCCCCACACTTGGCAATTAAGCATGTGAAATATATTGTTAAAAAACATAAAACTTGCGGTCGATACTGCAGAAAGTGCAGACCGACATGAACTGACGTACGAAAAGGACGGGATCAAAGCTGTAATAATTAAAGTTGTGTTTTGGATGTTCTACACTTGTAAGATCTTTGTTCACAAAACAAGATATAATGAATACATAACAAGTATCGAGTTTATAACTCTTGTAAGCTCTATACTTGAGTTACAAACTTGATACTTGTTCTGTATTCTTTAATTATAGCTTGCTTTGTGAACAAAGAGGTTACAATAATTCTTTTTCCAAAGCACAACTTTAATTGTTCCAGCTTTGAGCCCCTAATTTTCGTGCGTCAATTCATGTCGGTCTTTACTTTCTGCAGTAATTATCTTAAAATGGATATGAATTACTATCTGTAAAATCATTTATGGATGTACAATCGTCATACTGATGAATTTCTATCTGTGTCAATCTTTGCAGAATTATCTTAAAATGGATATGAATTACTATCTGCAAAATCGTTTGTGGATGTACAATCGTTATCCTGATGACATGTACGGTATGCGGGATGAATTTATACAGGGTGTGCAACAGTTCCTGCAGTTTGCCAAGGCGTTCCCTCAGTACATGGACCGTACAAAAATTAAGTGTCCATGTGTGAGATATTGCAACTTGAAATATCATTCGGAAGTGGATAGGACATATCATTTGTATTCGAGGGGTTTTATGCCAAATTATTATCAGTGGACCGCACACGGAGAAGTTGTGCCTTTAGCATCCGAGCCGAAGCCTTATGTGGAGCCTTATGTAGATGTCTACGAGCATGCTGATTACGACCAAGGGTGGACGAACATGGTTTTTGATGCTGCGGGGCCTAGTTTCGATCCGAACAATCAATATACAGCTGAGGAGGCACCAAATGTCGATGCAGCAAATTTCATGGAGTTGCTGGAGAATGCAAGGACTCTTTTATATCCTGGTTGTGATGACCATTCACCGTTGGAGGTGATGACAAGACTGCTGAACATAAAATCAGATTGGGGTATGAAAAATTGATGCATATTGTACTACAATTAAAGATATATTGCCGGAGGGTGCCAAGTTACCTAAAGATATATTATCGGAGGGTGCCAAGTTACCTAAAGACTTCTACCGATCCAAGAGATGAAGACGCCTGAAAAAATTGATGCATGTCACAACGGATGCATGTTGTACTATAAGGACGACAAGGATGAAGACGCTTGCAGATTTTGGGGTGCCGATCGCTTCAAGGCAACTAGTACAACAAGGACTTCTGGTGCACGCTTGCCAACAGATTCGATGCACTATTTGCCTTTGATGCCATGGTTGTAGAGGTTGTTTATGGCAATAGAGACAGCTGATAATATGAGTTGGCACAAGCGGGAACAAATAGATGGAATACTGGATCATCCATCCGACGGGGAAGCATGGAAGCACTTTGATCGAGTGTATTCGTATTTTGTTTCGGAGCCGCGTAATGTCAGATTGGGGCTTTCTTCCGATGGTTTTACCCCACTTGGACTGTCGGGCTCATAATATTCTTGTTGGCCTGTGATTGTTACTCCGTACAACTTGCCGCCTTAGATGTGTATGAAGACTCCTTATATGTTCCTAACTGTTATTATTCCAGGTCCGAAAAACCTGAAGAGGAACATCGATGTGTACTTACATCCCTTGGTAGATGAGCTGAATCAGTTGTGGGAAGTAGGTGCAACCACATATGATTTTTCTAGAAAGCAGAACTTTCAGATGAGGGCCACACTAATGTGGACCATCAATGATTTCTCGGCCTATGGAATGTTATCGGGTTGGAGCACACATGGTCGTCTCGCATGTCCGTATTACATGGATCGCACTAAGGCTTTCTGTTTGAAACACGGAGGAAAACATTGCTTCTTCGATTGTCATCGACAGTTCCTGCCAAAGGATCATCCGTACCGGAGGAACAAGAATGCTTTTCGTACTGGCGTGGTAGAGAAGTCCATTCCACCGCTACGGTGGTCCGGGGAAACGATATGGAAGGAAGTTAAAGAATTGTCAAGTGCTATTGAAGATCCTATAGCGGGGTACAAGTGTGATGGATTTTGCTGCGCTAACAATTGGACGAAGAGGAGTATATTCTGGGACCTGCCATATTTGAGTGACCATCTGCTCAGACATAACCTGGATGTCATGAATATCGAGAAGAATATCTTTGATAATATAATAAATATTGTGATGGACGTAAATGGGAAGACGAAAGACAATTCCAAGGCCAGGTTGGACTTAGAAAAAATATGCAGAGGTCTAAAGTTTCATTTGATAAAGAAAGGCAGTGGGAAGTATAAGCAGCCCAAGGCCATTTTTTTACTGGACAAGGAGGACAAAGGTAGACTTTGTAGGTGGATCCAAGGCCTAAAATTTCTAGACGGGTATGTATCGAATTTGAGAAGATATGTTAACCCGAAGGTGAACAAACTACAGGGTATGAAGAGCTACAACTGTCACGTTTTTATGGAGAGGTTAATCCTGATTGCATTTCGGGAATTCTTACCCCCGGTCATTTGGGATCCACTGACATAGCTTAACATATTTTTCAGAGATCTTTGTTCTACTAAGTTGCTCGTTGATTGGCTTGAAAAGCAGAAGAAGGACATTGCAGTAAGATTGTGCAAGCTTGAGAGGGTGTTCCCTCCAGGATTCTTCAACTCTATGGAGCATTTGCCAATTCATCTTTCCTATGAGGTACGTGTTGGTGGGCCCGCCGATTATCAGTAGATGTACCCGTTCAAGCGCCATCTAAACCACCTGAAGAGGAAGGTGAAAAATAAGGCACGGGTCGAGGGTTCTATTTGTGAAGCCTATGTCATTAAGGAGATTACAAACTTCTGTTCAATGCATTTTAAGCCTCATATTGCTATAAATAGAACAAGAGCTCCGAGGAATGACGATGGAGATATAGAATATAATGATGCATTATTGAAAGTCTTCAATGCTCTTGGAAAGCCTTTTGGAAAACTGAAAAAGAGATATTTGAATGATGAGGAACTAAGGGCTGCCCAGTTATATATATTACTCAACTACGAGGAGGATGAAGTGGAAAAGCTAGAGTGGCAAGTGAAAATCTTCAACGTTCAAGTCATTTATTTGTTGATTATGTAATTATAATTTAATGAGTGTATCCCGATATTTATTGGTTTTCAGCAAATTTAATGATGAGGTGGGGTCAAGTAGACCATACATTGCAGATGAAGAAGTAGAAGAAGAAATGAGACTTCATTTCCTGTCTTGGTTGAATGCATGTGTAAGAAGCTAGTTCGAATCTTCCTCTATTTGTATTTGCACAAGAAATAACATAATATTGAACTCAATTTTGTATCTTCTCGTGTTTAGGTCGATCGTCCGGACGTCACCCTTGAGAATGAATCTATTAGAACTCTTCCCAAGGGACCAATTTATGCCATTAAAATATGTCCAAGCTATTGTGTGAATGGGTTTAAGTTCAAGTCAACAAATGCTCCCATCAGAGAAAGCTTCTTGGATCTTGATTCCACAAAAAATAGTTGCTTGTGTATCAAATCTACAAACTACAAAGATGTCACTCCAGGCAATAATTTCTGTGGCATCTTATGGGAGATTGTGGAATTGACATACAATTATGGCACAGAGCCTACTAAGATCGTGTTGCTCAAAGTTGATTGGTTCGATCCGATACAAGATCAAGGATAGAAAATTGACAAGAATGTTCTTGTGGATATTAGTTACCGTCGTCGATACCAAGGATACGAACCAATTATCCTACCAAGTCAAGCTCAACTCGTATATTTTACAACATATCCTAGACGGGGAACAACGAGGTACAATTGGTTGAAAGTATACAAGACTAAAGCCAGAAATACCAACGACGTCGATGAAGTGGCTTATCAGGAGGACGAGTTGCCTCTTGTACCAAATACAGTTGATGTTGACTCAGCAGAAGTTTCCTATTTCATGTCTACTTGTGTAGAAGAGGTACAAGTATCTGAAGGGAAAGACGAAGGAGATGCTAGTGAAGATGAGAAGGAAAAGGAAGAGGATGAGGAGGAGGAGGCAAACGAAGAAGATGAATTTTCAGAGAATGATTGAGAAACTGTGATTTCAATGTATTCATATTTCTGTAATCTTAAATTATGAACTGTGATCATTTTTATTAGTATTCAAATTTTTGTAAACTTAAATTATGAACTCCAATATATGCAGATATTTCTAAACTGTCATTGTATTTATTTATATTTTTAATCGTATGTTATTATTAGCATGGCAGGATGACGCGGAGGCATAGCAGAACGATGCAGAGATAGATCAGGATGAGTCGTGTCCGTAGGTAGGCAGAGAGCTCCGTTACCAGAGGAAGGCTCCAGACCATTGTCTGACCCAAGCACTCCATTGTACCATACGGTCGCAGGTTCGGGTGGCAGTATAACTGGGACGAGCAGTTCCAGGCTTGCCGATACTCCTTCCCCTAGCCTTCCTACCGCTGATGGCAGCATGGAGGGTGGTGAGCAGGTGAAGGAGGTAGATCCTACTACCGCCCGTGCGGATCCATACCAGAGCGACCCTCCATGCGTACCTCAGGACGAGATAAGGTTGGAGATTTGGGCCGACGGTCCTACGAAGAAAGTTAAATAAATAAATATATATATATATATATATATATATATATATGAATATAATTAAAAATATATATATATATATATGAATATAATTATCGTTGTATACAGATATCGTCCCTCGTCGGTACAGAGAGCGTTAGACTCCTTTCTAAGGTCCAGCTATGGGGGTCCGTGGATCAACTACTCGGATGCCTCGGAAGAGAGGAAGGCATTCTGGTTTGCCTACTTCAAGGTAATTAAAGAGAGTTAATTTAGTAGGATTAATATAATTTTAAGCATTTTTTATAACTTATTATTTTAATTTATAATTATTGTAGAGGACCTATTTTTATCTACCACAACGGGCCGAGCAGATTGAGAGACAGCTTCCTGCCGTCGCCGCCAAGCAAATTTGTGATGCAATTGATGATCAGAAAGCTCGTCAGCGCTCCGGAAAGCCGATTACTGGTTGGATCATGCCTGACCAGTGGACCGCGATGAGGGCTCGATTTGAGGAGCCCCGGTACAGAGAGCGGTCAGAGAAGGCGAAGGTGGCCAGGACGAGGGCCGGAAAGTGGTGTTTGTGGACACACACAAAAGAAGAAGAAAATTCTGTCTTTTCTTTATTGGCGTAAGGTACCACAAATCGAGTACGCCTGAGAGATCCTGCGCTGAGGATCCCCGAGTACAAAAAAGAATTCCGGAGAATGGGACGATGGAGATCGAACGGCAGTTGCTCCTTTACTCCGTTGACACTCCGATTACAAAAGTGGGAGAAAATCCAAGAAAATTGCTGACTCTCGGCTCACTGGCAAGAAGTGCAGTAATTTGGCTCTTAAAAATGCTCTCCGTTCTATTTTTTGAAGAGGGATGAGGCCCCTTTTTATAGTCGTTCTTGAGCTGGGATGATGTTATGCGCCTACATGAGGAAAACACACTGGTTTTCATGTGGGCGCATAGTCCTGCCTAGGGCGTATAGGGTGCAGGCGCATACAGGCTGGGAGATCGTGGGTTGGTAGTAGTGTTGACATGGCCGCATGCTTCGGTGCACGACTTCTTGTGGAGACTGACGTGGTCGTGCGCTTCGGTGCACGTTTTGATCATGGCTTTGACCGAGTCAGGCTTGGGCGCATAGCCCTGTTTCAAGCTATGCGCCCTCCTTCACAGAGGGTGGCTTGGTCGTATAGAGCTTCACAGGCTTGGGCGCATAGAGCTTCGCAGGATGATGGGCGCATAGGAGCTTCACATGGTGACTTGAGCACATAGGAGCTTCACTTGGGCGCATATGTCTTCTTTTGGCATGGGCGCATAAGGCTTTATTTGCTGAAATTTTTAAGCTTCTACAAGACCCCCTTCAAAGTTTTTGATACTTGAACGAGTTCGAAATACTTTAAAAGAAGCATGGAACGTCTTCTCGTGATACAACGGGTGCATAGCACGGCTCTCTCTTTGGGCGCACAGTATTTGGCCAGCTTGTCAAAGGGATACGACTGTTAAGATCTTCCTCGAAATCTGAACTGACAGATTCATCGGGATAGAATTTGAAGAGGTCCATCCTTCATGCATTGGCCACGTCAGCAAGTGGTAGTCGCATAGTGTACAAGGGGCTGGTTTTTCACGTGGGCGCATAGGCCGTTGTAGGCACATATTGCGCAATAGGCGCATAGGCGCATGAAGATAGTGGGCGCATAAGAAGTGGCCTGTGCCTATAAATAGGCTCTGAGAGAGAGAAAGTTTATTATTCTCCTCTCTTAGAACTTTTGAAAAACTCTTCATCTTCTTCTCTAAGAACATGTCTCCCAAGGTCGCCAAGAGATCCGCAAAGGGCAAGAGGACTACATCGAGTGGCTCTCCCCCTGCGGCAGCATCTTCACCAGTCCAGGACCCGATTCTGGGTGAGGGCACGCTTTAAAAACAAAGTCTTGAGCGTTAATTTGCGACGCTCAGACTTTTCTTCTACCTGGGCACATGTGCCTAAGGCAATATACTTCTGTGAGCATCATTATGCGCCCACAGAAGTCATGTGCCAACACTGTGGTGTGCTATGCGCCCACATGTTGCCATGTTATACGCTCACATGTCACTTGCATGTTATGCGCCTACGTACTATTTGTATGTTATGCGCCCACTTTTTGTTTTGGGCGCATATCCCTTTGGGCCCATAGTCCTTTGGGCGCATAGGAGTCCTCCAGCACTTTATTTTTCTTGCGGATTTTTGAGACTGACTCTCTC
Source organism: Iris pallida (assembly GCA_029216955.1). Lineage (NCBI taxonomy): Eukaryota > Viridiplantae > Streptophyta > Magnoliopsida > Asparagales > Iridaceae > Iris > Iris pallida. The sequence goes on from JANAVB010028280.1 coordinate 91,932, forward strand.
TTCTATCCTTGCAGTAAACATGTTTGTCCCAGAGCTTGAGGGAATCCCTTTCGGCTTTGCCTATCAAGTCCTCGCTACTAGTTTCATAACGAATATGATCAGTAAGGTTCAAGCTGCGATCAGTCAAAACCAGCCTACGGAGCGGACACTCGCCATACTTGAACATGATAAGACCTTCTTGAGGAAGATGATTAATAATGAAAAGTTCGTGCATGGAGGGGCACGTCGTTTCCAGAAGTCGTACTTCCTGTTTGGTGATAGTGTGGGGTTTGAAGATGGCGAGACCATACGCTTGAAAAACCCAATGGTGATCTATCTGAACAATCAGAGGATATGGTTACCGTCGATGGAGCAGCTATATCCTTTGTTTTCTTTTACTGTCTAGGCCGTGCGGCGACAGATGAAGTGGAAGCTGACTCCTGAGCTCCCCGAGGTTATTTTTGGAAGGATACAGTCCGACTCAGGCGATCGAAAGAAGGACTCTTTCAAGTGTGTCCGGGGCTCTGCATATTATTCTGTCACGACCCGCACCCTAGTGTAAGGGCACGAGAAGTGGGTACGTCCAGCCTACGCCACAGTGTCGGCGGTAGAACACTGTTCTAGGTCACAACATCTAACAATATAATGCTAAACAGTTTATACTCCCCGAATGGGGGTGACATAGCAGAAAGTAAACTCAATCACAACTAAGGCAGGAAGATAAGATAGAAGATAGATAGATAGATACTCCTGATAGGAAAGGAAATCCACAAGTACAAATAGAGAGTCTAAGTGTCTAAGATAAATACATATCCCAAGTATCAAATATATACAATCATCTAGAGAGTAATGTAAATGAAAAACATCCTAGTTAAGAGGTGTGTCATCCACTGCTAGTGGGACCTGCTGCTGGTCCAGGTCCAAGCACTGATCTAAGGTAGCACCGTAAAAGGTATCCACACAGGCCTCCTCCTCGTCCTCTGTAATATTTTCAACAGGTCCAGTCAGAACAAGAGCGAGCACAATATATCTCAACAGTTCATAGCAGGTTAGAAAATATAATCATACAGTAAAGAAAGATACAGGAATTGAAAGAAAGTACAGGATGTAAACAGAGAAAGCTATAATGTAAATATATACTGTAAATAGAGAACTATCAGTGGCTAGTGAGTCAGAGTATAATATAAACATGTGAATGGCATATGAGATTCTGATGAGACACTACGAAGGTGATAAGGTGAGATACTACTTGCATATTATTCACATGTCTACTTCTACTCCTCCGTACCCCCAATCAATACACAAGGATCCTGCCAGGTTATGTTATGATTCCATGCAAAGGCCCACAAGGGGTGATACATGGAAGGCCCAAAAATGGGTGATTCTAGGAATGCCCATAAATGGGTGATTCAAGGAAGACTCTGTGATCATGAGAGTACATGTCACAAGTGATCAATGAACCGTGAAGCATAGTGATACCCTTGTAAGTGAAACGCACAGAACATGTAGTATACGATGCTCCCTAAGGGGATAACATCTCAAGAAGGGATCCATATAGTACTAATCCGTTTGACCGACGTGACAGTATCAAGTAAAGTAATTTAAAGCAGGAAAATAGTTCTAAACAGGATATGAAATGATCAGAGAATGTACTCGCCTGGTATCTGAGTGTCCAAGATGAAAGTACTGTCCGAGGAGTGGTGTCTGGCTCCTATTTAGAACAACACAAGTCACAACAAGTCCAGAATGGTAAAAAGATGCACTACAATGCATTCTACATGAATCTAGGTCAATCTAGGCCAAAGTCAACTCTTGGTCAACTCCGGTCGACCCTAGAAGTCAAACTAGGTCAACTATGGTCAAACTAGCCAAACTAGGTCTAAACAAGTCTATACTAGTCTAATCAAGGCTAAACTAGCCTATGCTAGTATACCAAGTCATACAACCTATACAACACAAAGTCAAAACCAACATCGCACAACCTATATTGCATCTAGGCCTACACATGGAAATCACATAACACATACATATATATATATATATATATATATATATATATATATATATATATATATATATATACATATAGGCTACCTATATGTATACCACACATGCATATATATAATACATATATACTAGTACACACACATGTTATGATATATATGATACTTACATATTTACAAAATATACTTTATATATTAGATACACATACATATATATATACATACATGTATACATTATACATCCATTTACAAGTATCCATACTAGATACATATATATATATTACATATACCTATATTACATATATACATTACATATATAGAATGTAAAGGGGGATAAAAGAGGAGTGATGTGTGTGTCTAGAGTGAACTGTGAGTGTGAGAGAGACTTAGCTGTAAGTGTGTGTGTATGAGTATCAATGAATGTGTGTGCCAGTGATAGGAAGGCAATGTGTATGAGTGAACTGTGTGTGTGTACAGAAAATAGAGTGTGTGAGAGCTGTGAGTGAGAGGACTGAACCTGTGTGTGTGTCAATGAAGAGTTAACATCTCAGTCCAAAACTGGAGAGTTAAGAGATGTGTAAATGTGTATTGCATAGGAAACAAGAATTTAGCATTGGAAAACAGTTGAAAAAAATAAGAAACCAAATCAGTTCAATAAGTAAATCAAACGACAATTTATTATAAATCAGTGAACTAAATCGAATTCAACATCCCATTCCATTATATGACAGTAAGCCACAAAATACATGAGAATTTAGTTTACCATAAATCCCAAGTTTAGCATATCGCAGGTTTCAAAATAATCTCTGTTAAAAAGAAAAGGAAATCAATTCAGTATTCTCAGGTTTACATATTTCAGATGTTTGAAAACAGTCCATTCCATTTTCAAATCAAAACACCACCTAAATTGCCCAAAATTGACATACATGTAAAACACATATAGAAGAGCAACATTAGGGACTTAAACATGTAATTAACAGTATTAAACTAGCTAAAATGAATGCCCAAATCCAAATTGAAAAACTGGAAAATCAGTGAAGAACATTGCTTTTAGAAAATTATGGTAATGAGAAATTGATGTATAAAAACTTGTTAAAATTTAAAATAAACGGTTGGTAATGATAAACAATAATGTGTTTGTGTATCAGAGAGTGTCTCGTGTCCACCACAATGTGACACGACGTGTCCAACACGAAATAACAAAAAACGGACACACAGAACATTCATACAGGCACTGTGTCGTGCACGAGTGCACGCGTGTCGTACACTCGACACAGGCCAAACTAAATCTCGTGCTTATGTCTGTGGGTTCGCCTAGTGTCTAGCTAGGTATCCAACAACCTGAATCGTGTCCTGGTGAGTCGTGTCCAGACTTCTAGAGCCGTGTCAGTGGCCTAAATCGAGTGTGTGAGTATCTGTGCAAACCCAGTACAAGCTCGATTTTACCCTAACCACTTTACCAGATCCAACGAAACTTTGGGGGCATGATGTCAGTGCATGCCTCCTCGTGTTCACCAAAATTTGTACTAAGAGAATCCGTGTCGTGTCCTACAGGGGCCCGAGTACCAGGACATTCCTGTACACGCGTGTGCGGCCGTGTCCAAGGGTCCCAAGCGACACCAAAACGACACGAGACACGCTCAGTCGACCAAAAACACTTAAGCCACACAAAAACACTCGTTCCTATTTAAACACTTTCCAAAAATTAAATCGAAATGCCCTTTTGGGCATTTCATCAAACACCTTAGCTAGTGGGCTGATACGTGTCCATTTAGGACACGAAATGGAAACAAAATCCTTCAAAAATCTAGGATTAGCTAGAGGACACTTAGATCTAGGTCAACATGCAATAATAACAGCATCTAACATAGAGTTTTAGGAATTTACCTATTGGTGCCACAACTCCTTAAAAAGCTCCAAAGAGGGGGTGTCTTCTTGCTCCCCAAACTTCACCAAATTGCTATCAAACTGAGAATAAAATATACCAACAGCAAGAAAACCTAAATTAAAACCTATTGCAATTTGTTTGAGGGAAAAAGGAATTAATTTGAATTTTCTATGAAATAATGAAGTTGGAACATACCTCTCTTTTCAAATGAAACATTCCTAAAGCGACTAGCCCTAATGGAAGAGAGTATTTATAAGGTGGAATTCCCTAGACTAGTGGCCGGCCATAGAATTAGGGTTAGGGTTAGCTAGTGGGTTGGGCTTTGGGCCCATATGTGCTAAGTTGCTAATTAATGGTTCAACCATAAATCATGGCTTATGACTTAACTATTCTAACTTAAAATTCTAATTGGCTATTAGGAATTAACTTAATGTTAGGTTAGGGCCACATGACCTAATCAAGTCCAACACAACTAGAGTTAGCTTCTAGGTTAGTCTACCAAGGTCAATGCTAGTCAAAGTCAACCTAGTAAACCATCATTCAAATAATTCCAAATTAAATCCTAAAAGTTCCCGTAAATTCAAATAAATTATAATAAATTCAAATAACCCCAAAAATGACAAAAATACTCTCAAACTAGAAATGTGGTAGTGACAAATCTCCCTCCTTAAAAGAATTTCGTCCTCGAAATTAAAAGGCGAAATGCAACTGATGAGAAGGATAGAAAGTATACCTCACGGTCCAAAAAGATATGGGTATCGCTCGCGCATCTCATCCTTCCGCTCCCAGGTAGACTCTCCTGGAGAATGATGCCTCCATGCGACGCGAACCAAAGGTATCACCTGGTTCCTCAGAACCTTCTTCTCTCGATCCAGTATCTCCACTGGCTGCTCTGGATAGCTAAGAGAAGGCCCAACCTCAATCTCCGAATGATCAAGCACATGGCTAGGGTCAGCCACGTACCGTCTCAACTATGATACATGGAATACGTTGTGGACCCCCACTAGTACATGTGTTAAGTCTAGCCTGTATGCCACGTCATCGACTCTCCCGCTGATAACGAAAGGGCCGATGAAGTGCGGGCTAAGCTTCACGCCTCCACCAAAATGTATCGTACCACGAGTCAGAGATATCCTCAAGAAAACCTGGTCTCCAACCTAATCACAAGCAAGGTCTCAATTAATTATGATAAACAAACATGATCAATCAAAACACAAACAATCAAACCTTAATCTAATCCTACTCTAATCTGTACCTCAAACTCCAAGGGCCTCCAGTAGCTATCGGCCCAGTACCGATGTTTGTCCTACGCCATGCGAAGTCTGTCCCTGATGAGCTTCACCTATTCGGCTGCGTCAACAACCATTTTTGGCTCCAGTAAAGCTCGCTTACCAACATCATCCCAAGATAAGGGTGTACGACACCTACGCCCGTACAGAGCCTTGAAAGGTGACATCCCGATGATGGCCTAGAAACTTTTATTGTAAGCAAACTCCACCAAATATAGATGATCCTCCCAGAAACCTCTAAAGTCCAAGACACACGTCCGCAGCATATCCTCAAGTGTTTGAATAGTCCTCTCTGACTGTCCGTCCGTCTGGGGTGGTATACGTTACTAAACTTGAGCTGAGTGCCCAAGCTAGTCTGCAGACTCCTCCAGAAATAGGAAGTAACACGACTATCCCGATCCGAGACGATGCTGACCGGAACCTCGTGAATCCTGACTATCTGCCGTATGTACAACTCTGCAAGCCTCTCCGTAGACATATCCACCTTGAATGGCAAGAGGTGGGCCGATTTGGTCAACCTGTCAACGATGACCTAAATCGCATCTTTTCCTTCTGGTGTACGCGGTAATCCAGATACGAAATCTATATTGATATGCTCCCATTTTCACTCGAGAATGGACAGCGGCAGTAATAATCTACTGGGCCTCTGCCTCTCTGCCTTGACCTACTGACAGACCAAGCACCTATCTACGAAGCGAGCCACCTCCCGCTTCATCCCGGACCACCAAACATGCTCCCTCAGATCTCGGTACATCTTGTTGGCACCAGGGTGTATAGAGTAGTGAGATCTGTGGGCCTCCTACAAAACCTGCTCCCTGAGCTCTCCTTTGGACACACATAACCTGGAATCGTGCCTCAAGGCACCATCATCTGCAAGGGAAAACTCGGCATCCACCAATCCTGCACGAACCTGCTCTCGGAGACGCCGCAGAGAAACGTCCTCAAACTGTGTCGACTTGATCCTCTCCACCAAGTCTGACTGAATCTGCATGCCCCATATCTGTATTTACACTCTGGGCACGATCACCTCAATCACAGGATCTCCAAATCAGCAAGCAAGTGCCGATCCATAGTCAAACACATGGCTGTCGGATACCTACTCAAGGCATCGGCAACCACGTTGGCCTTTTCTGGGTGATACTGAAGTAGGATATCAATGTCCTTCATCAACTCTAGCCATCTGCGCTGCCTCATATTCAGCTGCTTCTGAGTTAACACATACATTAAGCTCTTATGATCTGTAAAAATCTCCACCCTTTCTCCATACAGATAATGCTTCCACAACTTCAGAGCAAATATCACCGCTGCCAGCTCCAGGACGTGGGTAGGGTAGATCATCTCATGGGGACGTAATTGCCTGGAAGTATAGGCAATCACCTTTCCATGCTGCTGCAGGACACAACCCAGCCCCTTCCCTGAAGCGTCACTATAAATAGTGAATCCTCCTGATCCTGAAGGCAATATCAAAATCGGAGCTGTCGTAAGCCGCTTCTTCAACTCATCAAAAGCTGCCTGACACTCCTCTAACCAAACATACTCAGTATCCTTCCGGGTCAACCGAGTCAACGGCTCTGCAACCCGGGAGAAATCCTGCACAAATCTTCGATAATATCCTGTCTGCCCCAGGAAACTCCTGATCTCTGCCACTGAAGTCGGTGCTGCCCATGCCTCAACTGCTATAATCTTCTTGGGGGTCAACTGAGATACCATCTCCAGTCACCATATGCCCCAAAAAGACCACCCGGTCCAAGAAGAACTCACACTTGGAGAGCTTTCCATAAATTTGCTCCCTCCTGAGAGTCTCCAGCACTATCCTCAGATGCTCCTCGTGCTCCTCCTCAGTCTGAGAATATACCAAGATGTCGTCTATGAATACCACCACAAACTGATCCAGGTACTGGTGGAACACCTTGTTCATTAGGTTCTTAAACACTGCTGGTGCATTGGTTAGCCCAAACGACATAACCAAAAACTCAAACTGCCCGTACCGCATCTTGAAAGCGGTCTTGGGAATATCCTCCCCCTTCACCTTCACCTGGTGATATCTTGACCTCAGATCAATCTTGGAAAATACCCGAGCTCCGCTCAACTGGTCAAAAAGATCGTCGATCCGCGGTAGTGGGTATCTGTTCTTGATCGTGAGGTTATTGAGTTCCCTATAGTCAATACACATCCGTACTGACCCATCCTTCTTCGGTACAAACAACACTGGTGCACCCCATAGTGACGAACTCGAACGGATGAAGCCCTTATCCTGCAGCTCATCCACCTGCTTCTTCAGCTCCACCAACTCACTTTTGTTCACTCGATAGACATGCCGAGAGATGGATTCCGCTCCTGGAACCAAGTCTATCGAGAACTCTATATCTCTGTCTGGTGGCAATCCCGGCAACTCCTCTGGAAAAACATCCATATACTCTGTTATCAAGGGGTGTAGAATCGTCTGCTCCTCAACCGAGACTCCGTAGAAAACCCTGCTGCTCTGCTCCGTCTGACGTCTGGAGTACTCGAACTCTGGCTCCCCTGGCGCTCTGAAGAGAACTCTATCCCCTCTGCAATTAATGCTGGTGTGGTGCCTACTCAACCAATCCATACCGAGTACTATATCGTAGTTCGGCAATGGTATTACGAGCAGGCTCACCTCCAACTCACGGCCTCCCAAAACAACACTCCGACCCTTACAAACATCACTCACGAGGATAATGCCACCCCCGGTCGTGATCTTGCAAGTCCTAGACAACGATTCAGCTATGATACCGTGTCGAATCGCAAATGATACTGATATGAAGCTATACGAAGCACCGGAATTAAATAATATAAAAGCTGGACTGGAGTCGAGAAGAATCAAACCTGCGATCAGCTCTCATATCACCTCAGCATCCTCGGCCTCCATGGCGAATGCTCGCCCCTGCTGGCCTTCCCTGGCCTGCTGCTGATGCTGAACAAATCTCTGCTGCTGTGTTGGCAGGACTGGTCCCCTCTGCTGGCCTGCTGGAGCTCTGGCTTCTCCTTCCTGAGCTGCTCGTGCTACTAGACACTCCCTCATCTGGTGGTCTCCCTGAACCACATACCAGGCACTTGTCCAGTCTCTTCCTACACTCGTTCCACCCGTGCCCTGGCTTCTTGCAATAAGCACAGGTGGTAGCCTGCTGCCTCGGTACTTGCTGCTGTACCCTCTGCTACTGATGCGGTACTGGCTGATGCCTCGGTTGCTGAAACTGCTGTGGCTGGAACTGCCTCGGCTGCTGGTGCTAGAAGTGAGGCCTCTTGGCCTGGCCTCTGCTGCTGCTGCCTCCCTGGAAGTCTCACCCCCTCTTGAGCCTATGCTCAAGATCATCCTCTGTAGCTAACGCGTCCACTAGGATCTCCTCAAAGGTAGCACTGCGGGCATTCTTGTGTAGGACTTGACCTCCTTTACCAAGCCCTTTTGGAACCTCCGGGCCTTCCTCGCCTCCGACAAGCCCTCTACAAATCTACTCAGGCGGCAGAACTCTCTTGTGCACTCCTCCACAGACTGGCTCCCCTGGACTAGGGCCTCGAACTGAGTCTCGAGGGCTCCCAGCGCTGCGTCCGGAAAGAACTTCTCCTTGAACAGCTTCTTGAATGCTGCCCAAGTCTGTCCTGCTGTACCAACCCTCGGGTCGGTCTGGTACCATATAAGGGCCAGATCCTGCATCATCTTGGCCGCTGCCCCAATCTGGAGCCTCGTCGGGATCTCAGCCAACCTGAATATCTTCTCCATGTGCTCGATCCACTTGTCGGCATACAAGATCTCCTCTGTCCCTCGGAAGTCCCTCGGGTGCATCTTCTGAAAGTCCTATATGCCCTTCTCCTCAGAGGGTACGGCTGCTGGACTGCTGCTGGCTTACCTGCAACTCTCTCTACGCTGTCACGACCAGATCTAGGGGTGCAATTCGGGCGGGCTAAACCCGAACCCGATCGGGTAAACCCGTTAATGGGTTGGGTTAGGGTTGAAGATATTCGGGTTCGGGCTCGGGCTCGGTTAAAATATTTGAACCCGATCAAAATTGGGTTGGACTTGGGTTCATGTGTTGGGTAACCCGAAGAACCCGAAACCCGACATATATAATATATATATATATATATATATATATATATATATATATATATATATAGAAAATATATATTAAATAATTATATATATATATATATATATATTATTATATATATATATTTTTTTTTAATATATTTTATCTATATATATATATATATATATATATATATAAATATATATATATATTATAATATTTTTAATATATATATATATATATATATATATATATATATATCTTATATATATATATATATATTTTATATATATATATATATATATATATATTATATATATATATATATATATACACAATATATATATATATATATATATATATTATATTATATATATATATAGATATATATATATATTTGTGTATATATATATATATATATATATTTATATATATATATATATATATATATATATATATATTTATAAAAAAAAAATATATATATATATATATATATATAAATATTGTATATATGTAAAAAATATTGTATATATATTTGTATGTATATTATATATATATATATATATATATATATATATATATATATATATATATATATATATATATATTATATATATATATATAATATATATATATAAAATATATATATATAAAATATATATATATATATTTATTTTTTATATAAATATAAAAAATAATATATTTTATAAAAAATATAAAATATATATAATATTTTTATATTTTTTATATAAATATATATATATAAAATATATATATAAAATATATATTTTTTATATATATATAAAAAAAATATATTTATATTTTTTTATATAATATAATTATATATATATATTTATATATATATATATATATATATATATATATATAAATATATATATATATATATAGTTTCATACTACTTAATGAAAAGTTGAAACTATAGTTTTTTTCATCCGAACTCTTCAACTCCTTGTCCTAAATTCATTTCAGTTTTATTTTGTAATTATTGAGGCTTGATTGCTATTTGATTATGCATTTAATATACTCTTGTTTAAAATATTTTAAAAATCATATTAGAGCCCCATAAACTCGATGGACCCGACCCAACCCGAGTCCAACCCGATCCTCTGGGCTTGTTTTGGGCTTCATACGTTGAACCCGAAGTCGGGTCGGGCTTGGGCTCGGACTACGCTTATGATCTATCGGGTTGGGCTCGGGTGACCTCAAACCCGACCTAACCCGCCCGAGTTGCACCCCTAGCCAGATTAATGTCTCGTTTGAGCTCTGCTGTGTGCCTCTGCTGCTGGGTCTGCTGACCCTCCATGTACTGCCGGAAGAAGGCTAACAGCTGAACGATGTCAACTGTTCCCGCAGGTAGCTGCTGCTGCTGAAGCACATCCGGAATCACCGGACTCGGCCCATGTGCCACAGGTGGAGGGGCTCCTCCGAAAGCAGCTGAAATGCCTACCCCAGCTGGCATGACTGGAGCTGCGGTACCAGGGGCTGGCTGCTGAGTATGAGAGGTGGCAGACCTCTCATAGGCGTCCCCCTGGCCCAGGCGATACGATCTTGTCTCAACCATCCTGGAGACAGATCAAAAGAAACAATTGCTGACAATGAGTCAAAATATCAAGGGAGGACAGTTTAAATTCAAAGAAAGACAATAAGTAGCAAAATTTAGATATACGAAATCTGATAAAGAGTTTTTCCTAATGTAATTGAGTACCTTCAAAAAATTTCCTAATTCTACTGCAGGCTGCAGTGATATTCTAGTTCGAATACCACTACATTTCTAATCTAGACATGCATGGGCCACCACTAAAAATGTGCCACGACCCGCACCCTAGAGTAAGGGCACGAGAAGTGGGTACGTCCAGCCTACGCCACAGTGTCGGTGGTAGAACGTTGTCCTAGGTCACAATATCTAACAATATAATGCTAAACAGTTTATACTCCCTTAATGGGGGTGACATGGCAGAAAGTAAACTCAATCACAACTAAGGCAGAAAGATAAGATAGAAGATAGATAGATAGATACTGCTGATAGGAAAGAAAATCTACAAGTACAAACAGAGAGTCTAAGTGTCTAAGAAAAATATATATCCCAAGTATTAAATATATACAATCATCCAGAGAGTAATGTAAATGAAAAACATCCTAGTCTAGAGGTGTGTCATCCACTGCTAGTGGGACCTGCTGCTGGTCCAGGTCCAAGTACTCATCTAAGGTAGCACCGTAAAAGGTATCCACACAGGCCTCCTCCTCGTCCTCTGTATTATTTTTAACAGGTCCAGCCAGGACAAGAGCGAGCACAATACATCTCAACAGTTCATAGCAGGTTAAAAAATATAATCATGCAGTAAAGTAAGATACAGGAACTGAAAGAAAGTACAGGATGTAAACAGAGAAAGCTGTAATAGAAATATATACTGTAAATAGAGAACTATCAGTGGCTAGTGAGTCAGAGTACAATATAAACATGTGAATGGCATAGGAGATTCTGATGAGACACTACGGAGGTGATTAGGTGAGATACTACTTGGATATTATTCACATGTCTACTTCTACTCCCCCGTACCCCTAATCATACACAAGGATCCAGCCAGGTTATGTTATGATTCCATGCAAAGGCCCACAAGGGGTGATACATGGAAGGCCCAAAAATGGGTGATTCTAGGAATGCCCATAAATGGGTGATTCAAGGAAGACTCTGTGATCATGAGAGTACATGTCACAAGTGATCAATGAACCGTAAAGCATAGTGATACCCATGTAAGTGAAACACACAAAATATGTAGTATACGATGCTCCCTGAGGGGATAACATCTCAAGAAGGGATCCATATAGTACTAATCCGTGTGACGAACGTGATAGTATCAAGTAAAGTAATTTAAAGCAGGAAAATAGTTCTAAACAGGATATGAAATGATCAGAGAATGTACTCGCCTGGTATCTGAGTGTCCAATATGAAAGTACTGTCCGAGGAGTGGTGTCTGGCTCCTATTTAGAACAGCACAAGTCACAATAAGTCCAGAATGGTAAAAAGATGCACTACAATACATTCTACATAAATCTAGGTCAATCTAGGCCAAAGCTAACTCTTGGTCAACTCTGGTCAACCCTAGAAGTCAAACTAGGTCAACTATGGTCAAACTAGCCAAACTAGGTCTAAACAAGTCTATACTAGTCTAATCAAGGCTAAACTAGCCTATGCTAGTATACCAAGCCCATACAACCTATACAACACAAAGTCAAAACCAACATCGCACAACCTATATTGCATCTAGGCCTACACATGGAAATCACATAACACATACATACATATATATATATATATATATATATATATATATATATATATATATATATATATATATACACATAGAGGCTACCTATATGTATACCACACATGCATATATATAATACATATATACTAGTACACACACATGTTATGATATATATGATACTTACATATTTAAATAATATACTTTATATATTAGATACACATACATATATATATACATACAATATACATACATTTACAAGTATCTATACTAGATACATATATATATTACAAGTATCTATATAAGGGGGATACATATATATATACATTTACAAGTATCTATACTAGATACATATATATATTACACATACCTATATTACGTATATACATTACATATATAGAATGTTAAGGGGGGATAAAAGAGGAGTGATGTGTGTGTCTTGAGTGAACTGTGAGTGTGAGAGAGACTTAGCTATAGGTGTGTGTGTGTGTGTATCAATGAATCTGTGTGCCAGTGATAGGAAGGCAATGTTTATGAGTGAATTGTGTGTGTGAAAAAAATAGAGTGTGTGAGAGCTGTGAGTGAGAGGACTGAACTTGTGTGTGTGTGTCAATGAAGAGTTAACATCTCAGTCCAAAACTGGACATTTATGAGATGTGTAAATGTGTGTTGCACAGGAAACATGAATTTAGCATTGGAAAACAGTTGAAAAGAATAGGAAACCAAATCAGTTCAATAAGTAAATCAAATGACAGTTTATTAGAAATCAGTGAACTAAATCGAATTCAACATCCCATTCCATTATATGACAGTGAACCACAAATACATGAGAATTCAGTTAACCAAATCCCAGGTTTAGCTTATCACAGGTTTCAACATAATCTCAGTTAAAAAGAAAAGGAAATCAATTCAGTATTCTCAGGTTTACATATTCAGATTTGAAAACAGTCCATTCCATTTCGAAATCAAAACACCACCTAAATTGCCCAAAATTGACATACATGTAAAACACATATAGGAGAGCAATATTAGGGACTTAAACTTGTAATTAACAGTATTAAACTAGCTAAATGAATACCCAATCCAAATTAAAAAACTGGAAAATCAGTGAAGAACACTGTTTTCAGGAAATTAGGGTAATAAGAATTGATGTATAAAAACTTGTTAAAATGTAAAATAAACGATTGGTAATGATAGACAATAATGTGTTGTGTCTCAGAGAGTGTCTCGTGTCCACCATAATGTGACACGACGTGTCCAACACGAATGACCCAAAACAGACAAAAATATCATACATGCACTGTGTCGTGCACGAGTGCACACGTGTCGTGCACCCGACACAGGCCAAACCAAACTTGTGCTTGTGTCTGT